>DWAP01000526.1:0-20686 GCA_018230625.1 Heliconius eleuchia
CTCCGTTCTCTCTGACTACCCCGCTAGGGATAAAGCGTGAAGTTAGTTTAGTTTATCTTATTTTTAAAGTTTTAGTTTAATTTAAAAGATCATCAAAAAGGATAATTTATTTATATCCTCAAAGTATCAACCCTTTGAGGTATGATTTCTTGATAAATTAATATTTCAGCTTTCATTTCTCCAAAAGTTTGTTTAAACGTACGTATTACTGGGATTTACATATTTAACCCAAATTCGAAATGCGATTAGACGGCGCTCGTGTCTGAAGTCATTTGCATATAAAATACACGTGAGTATTTTGTACTATTGTTTTTATATTTATCTTTTTAAAGTGTTTTTTTTTGTTTTAATAATTATAAGGATTTTTTAATGCTATAGTTTTATTGAAATTAGGATATTGTGGTATAATCGAGATATTTTAATCACGTAACTATGGATTCGAGTGCAATTGGACGCATTTTGTACGCTTGTGGCCTACTCGTGGACCTCGTTACCTGGTGGACAAACAATTTGGTCAAGGTCACTGTAAGTCCTTGTATGCAAGCACAGCACGACCTATGACATATTTGGACATCGTAGGGCCGAAACGAAGAAGTAAAAAAAGCAGGATCCATATTGTTAGCTTTATATGCTTGTTATAAAAAAATATATGAAATGTATTGCATAAAAGATGTGAATCGTGTATTAAAATCGTGGTACGTTCAAATTTTTATACGTTTTGCTTATTTGGAAAACTAAGTAAGTTCCTTTCCTAAGTGTGGAACTTCCAGACAGTTGTATCTGTTTAAAACAGAGTTATAGTGATTCAAATTTATAGTCCTTAACATGGACTTTTGTTTTAATTTAAAGCATATGATACAAAGAAAAAGTGATTGATTTTTATATCAATGTCACAAATCAATATGAAAATATGCGAAATTACCCCAAATTTAGATAAAATTAGGATAATCTGACTTATTTACGAAACAATACATAAATCAAATGCGACGAGATTACCAATGACAGCTCCGACCCAACAGTTGATAATGAACACGAGGATTGATAACAATATAATTAACAAGACTTAAGTCCTTTAAGCTGATAAATGTTTACTTTTCCCTATAAAAAGAACATTAAGAGAATGGAAAAATGTTTTTTTGTATAAGATTGGATTTGAATAAAAGAGGACGGATTAGTAATTTTTTTGGTTAACATTAATTGGCCGTCTGGCTTTAACGGTTGCGAGTTCGGCTCCCGCAACCGAAACAATTAATTACTTTTATGCCCTAGCTATAGTAAATAAACATAATAAGGCGTTGATTTCACGCAAATGTCGAAAATTGAGCGGAAAGTGGAGTAACGGAGTGTTTTAACACTAGTTCCCCTGCTATATAAGAAATAAATCCCGTACATGACACGGCACTCCGTTCTCATTAAGCCACTTCCGTTCCCCAATTTCGGCAGAATTCTTAAGGCATTGCGTGCTAAGTGGCCGAACTCAACGCCGCGCTTTGTCTCGTTACCAAAACGAGTAAAATGAATATATTTAATATTTTATTTCCCTGGTTAGGAATCGAGCCCACAAATGTCATGTTTATATTCACACGCTTGCGCCTCTGCGCCACGTCAGCCTCAATATATATATTATTTTATTGAGGCCGTCGTGATAGAAAAATATACATTTATAATTTAATTAAAAAGTTTTCTGGTCTACGAAAAGCGACCACCGCTAAGCCGCGGCTAACTAAATGAGCGTTCGAGGCATCTTCTAAAACATCTCTTGATTAAAGGATGTTTCTGAATTTTTAGCTTAAAAGTGTAATTTATTATTCTTTATTTTATTTCAGTGGAGTTTTTTCTGTATATAATTGCAGTTAAATAACGACTAATTGTACATTCAAGGGTTCGGGGAGAGATCAATTCAAAAATTTGGTTTTTTTATCACGAATTTGGTAAAATAAACGCATTGAGAAATTATGCATCCTTGAGAGATTAAATCTATTCATTCTTCACATCAAGTTTTTGACTAAAATAAGAAAAACGATTTTTTCCGAACATGCTTTCTGCTCATCCTGCTATATTCCGCATGATAAGCAGAAAGCATATATCCAAACATTCCATTCTCCGCTCGCCGCCCATCCATTTATCAATGCCAAAAAATGAACATAGAAATCGAACCCACAACGCCATCTCACTGCGCCTCGATAATTCCCCTCTGTGGTATTCTAATTAATATAATATAATGAAATATACAGTAATTTAAATTTAATATGAACTAGCAACTAGCACTATTTGAAATATCCAACTTATTCAAATATCTGCGAGAGTGTAAATAATTATTATAGAACGAAATACGCGGTCGTGCTCAAAGGAAGTTCGTAGGAACGAATTTACTTGCGGTTAACACCTACTTAGGATACCGAATAATTGATAGCAATGTTGTTATTGTGTTTAAATGTTTGTTGGATTTAAAATAAAGTATATTTAGAAAAGTATTTATATTTTGATATAATTTGAACGCAAAAAAAAATTTTGGCCGTTTTCCTCGGGTAGTGTAAAGCAATTTAGTCTTAAGACACTCCGTTCTCCACATTCCGCCCGTAATCGAGACAGAGAACTTAGAGTAAATGCACGACTTTTGAAATTACGAGTATTACGGGCGCAAACATGTCACTGTAAACACAACGGTTTTGAGTTGGATTATCACTCGAGGGGATGAGATATTTAATATTTTTATTTCCTCGAGAATGCGACGAAAAGTAGAGAAAAGAAGTGTCGTTATGAGAACGGAGTGTAAACACTAGAGTTCCGTGGTCCCTTTGCATACTCTGTTATGTGGTGGAAGCAACGTGAAAATAAAAAAAAGTCTTGGATCTAAATCAGTATCCACTTCATTTTATAATACAATGGTTGGAATATCTCATCGTAACGTGGTTTTGAACAATAGCAAATTGATAGTAGAGTGTGTTACATATGTACCTATAGTAAATCGTAGTGAGATAACTATTATATACAGTATACATGAGGTTCATGCGAGGCAAATTGTTCCCAAATTGTATGTTATCTAGCTATCTATATAGCTATATAAGAGCTAGGTGTATATTTAGATATATGTATCTTATTATTAACGAGGGACCCGCCCACGGCTTCGCCAGCTTGTTCTACAAAATTAATAAATACTGTGTTTAAGAGACAAAATCAAACATTTTACTTTTAGTAATAAAGATTTATATTTTCAGGAAGAAAAACTTAAATTATTGTCATCCAATAACTGCCTTCCAATAATTCTTACGCAAATATTAAAAAACTCGCCGACACAAAAGTATCTAAAAAGTGAACATCATCATAATTCTACAGATTCCAGATGTGACTGAAGTATTAGGTATCTAGGTTACCGTTCATGGGAAAAGTGACTTATAGAATCGATCAGACCAGTGAAAGTTGTTTATATCCTGTCATCAACTAGAAAAGATTGATGATCTTCTAATAGCTGAACATATTTTCTTAAATCATAGCTATGAACATTCTCGATTAAGTCATATTTCAAACAGAAAAGGCCCTATCGATATCGGTTTATCCGCTTGGCAATTACCACGCAACGGACAGACATACAGATACTCTTATACACAGATACATGTATCAGAGGTACAATAAGAAAAATCATCTCTTCACTACAAAAATATCGGGAAATAAAATTGTGCTTTGACTTATAAAAACAATTCATATCATACGAATTTTTAGAGTTTATTTTAAGTGACAAGAATAAATGGTTGCAATTGTTCACTACAGTAAATGAAAAAAATATCGTTTTATTTATTCAACCAATTTTGAAAGAAAACAGTAGTGAGTTCTGCCACTCAAAATACAATGCTCCGGAAATTGGGCGGTATGTGGGGAACGTTCACTCTAGGTGACCATGCGTACCCTGCTTTATGTGATATAATGTGTTATTATATTAACAAAAATAATAAAAAGCAACGAACTACGACTTACAGTAGTCAAAACGACTCAAACAAACTCCCTAAGCACGCCCGCATGCCCCAGTTCACCTACAACATGATACTAAGCATAATATTATCAGTTTCCATCCGGTTGCTTATCCGCTGTAAGCTGTTCAAGATATTGCACTAACTTTGTTAGTTTCAAGTAGTTCTTAATTATATTCTTTTTAGTTGTTGATTTTTTAAATTTGGTTTTTACCTGTGCTAGATGTATGTGGAAAAATATGATTCAGAAGCCACCATAGCATCTGACTATAATCGCGACGGTAATGGATTCGATTAGTACTGATGTTTCATATCGAAGACTAGAGTCTTAAGACAAAGCGGGGCGTTTAGTTCCGCCGTTCAATAAGCAATGCCTCGAAAAGTTGGCGAAAAGTGGAGAACGAAGTATTTCAATACTAGGTTTTTTCGAGCTGTCGTACTATATCCCTAATAAAGCTAAAAAACTGCAGGTTTTTTACAAAATGCAATAATAGTTCACCTAAAGCACTAGGATTTAAGTTATTCAAATAAAAACATCACTATCACGTTTCAGTCAAACATAAAGTGCCTTTTGAAAATATATAGTGACAGGAAATGTATTTTTGGTTTACGGAAATGAAGATTTGTGGGCCGTATGTGAATAAAATATATGTGTTACAGTGGTGCCATTGTGGCGTAGTTAGTAGGTGTCTTGCTAAACGAGGTTCCCAGGTTCATTTTGTATGTATTTTTTTAGTTTCACGCTGTAAAAGGGTAGGCAGTGGGAAACTAGTTATGTCACTCCGTTCTTTACTTTACCCTACAATGCTATATATAGTAGGTATATTTGTATTAATAAATATAATAATTTTTCCTATGATAATGCGAAAATACAACAGAAAATGCAAAAGATGACATCAAAAACATATTTTACATAACATTTTGATTACATTCTCATAAAGCTATAAGAATATCGAAGCCGCAAAAACTCTGGAACGTTTAATAACATCTCGATTTGCTCTCAGAAGGGATTTTTGAAAGGTCTTTATTAAAACGCGAGGGTTCTTAATAAGATTGAACTATTATACCATTGTGGATTTTCTTATTAGAATAAAAAGGAAGATTTTTTTACCTTCAACTGGTTTCCCGCACATAGCAAGAAAGGCAGAAGGAACCTCGGTTTCCAATAAAAAACTACTGTTCCTCACTTTCTACCAAAGTCTGGTGACATTACGTGCTGCATGGCGAAATGCCGAGTTTTGCCTCATTAATACAGCGAAAAAATATTAAATATTTCATTCACCCGAGAGGATATCGAACCCACAACCGTCGCGCTTACATTTGGAGCGACACCGACCTCATTATTTTCAAAATAGGAAAAATTATTAAAAAAAAATTATAATAATTAGGAATAATTTAAATAGTAGAGAAAGCGTGAAAGTGCATTCTATCACACAAAACAGATAGCAGCGGAAGAAATCAAAGCTGGGGAATTGATTTTATTCTTTTTATATAAGTAAAATAAAATTGAGATTATTCTGGTACAGCGGCATAGCGTCTGACTGTGGAAACAACGCGAGACCGTTGTTGATTCGATTTCCATTCGGAGTAAAAGATCATTTTCATTTCTTTGTTCTAGTAGCAAGACAAAACTAGGTCTTGAGTTTCTAAAATTGAATGAAAAATATAAGCACTAGGTTCCCTTTGCCTACGTGAAGCTAATAGTAAAATATGTTAATAAAAAAAAGTATATATTTAATATATTTTTGGTTTACGTAAATGAAAATTTGTGGGCCGTATGTGAATAAAACATATGTGTTACAGTGGTGCCATTGTGGCGTAGTTAGTAGGTGTCTTGGTAATCGAGGTTCCCAGGTTCATTTTGGATGTAGTTTTTTAGCTTCACGCTGTAGAAGGGAAGGCAGTGGGAAACTAGTTAAGTCACTCCGTTCTCCACTTTGCCCTATAAATATAATAATTTTTCCAATGATAATGCAAAAATACAATAGAAAACGCAAAAGATGACATCAAAAACATGACATTTAATATCATATTTTAGAGTAACTCAAGCGAGTAAAACGTACACAAATGACGACTCATTACTAACTACACACACTTAAACAATGTACGAGCAGACTGTAACGTTCTCAAGCAAAAGGAAGCTCAACAACGTGTGTATTTGATTTACATAAAGATATCGTATTTGAGACATCGTTTCACACTTCCGCCTAATTACGTGTTGAGTGGCTGTCACTCACTCACTTTGACAGACGCTTGGCTAAATGTAAGTATATAATATATTCGAAAATGTGTATATCTCAGATTATTTAACTTATTGTCGATGTCGATTTACATTTTTCCCTTTCGTAATATAAGCGAGCGGCGTCTAATTCCACCACTAAACGTAGAGTTTCGTGAATAGACAGAAAGTGAAAAACGGAGTAAATTGACACTAGGTTTGTTTACCTACCTTGTTATATACATGATAATAATTTAGGTAATTCAACTATATCGTTAAAAATAACACGTATTGTACATTTCTGCGGATTTGTACTTAATTTTGAACCCACAACTATTACAGGAAGTAAATACACTGTGGTTTATTTATAAAGCAAATAATACAACACAAATGGTCCTAACAATGGGCACGCTTCATGCATGAGTTAGTGAGGCATGAGTTGCTATTACGCCCATAATGGGTACAGTGACTGTACGGAACCCAATTGTAAGAGATGTGGGCAACTTGATGGGATAGATACAGCTATCACTGGGTCACTGTGTGGAGATTTGTTAGTTAGTTTCTCACTGTGTCCCGTGCACAGCAAGGTAGGCATAGGGAACTTAGTGTTAAGACACTCCGCTTCCCACTTTTTGCCGAATGCCGCTTTGTCTCGACACCAGAGCGAAGAAATGGAAATATAAATGTAAGCGAATATTTTATCTTTTCGAATGGGGATCGAACTCACAACCAGTCGGGGCTACAGTAACACTTTGTGCCCCTGCGCCAAGACTGACCTCAGGTTATACTGGCTTGCACTTAAAAACTTTATTTTAACAACAATAACTGCTATAGCAATAAAAAAAATTTACGTCTTTTATTAGGCTTACCTGCGACCACACCTCTGTGGTCAAATAGAGTCAACTAAAAGTCGTACATAATGCATGACAACATGACACATTCTATATATATGCCTATAGCAATTCTGAATATATGGACTACTCCAACAACAATCTGGATTGGATGTGGTTCATTTGTATTTCCAGTACCTGATATTTGCGCGTACAACGAAACAAACTCTTGTTTGTAATAGTATAGATTCTTATATATCGCGTCCTAGCTTCAAATTATAATTTTAGATAAATAAAGAAATAAGTTCACATTACGTCAATCTATTAAATGTTTTTAACAATAGTTTCAGGCCGTCGAGTTTCATTTACTCGCTCTGTCAATGAGGTAAAGCGCGAGGTTGAGTTTCACCATTCAACATGCTATGTCTTAATGAGAACGGAGTGTTTTAACACTAGCTTCCTCTGCCTACACAGCGTGAAGCCTAAAAAAAATTGTTTCAACTAATCGCATATCCAAAAGTAAACAAGACATTTCTGTGTGTAGAAACCGAATCCACAAGTATCACAAAGAAACAATTTTGTAACTGTTATATAAAAGCTTGCAAGAAAGTTTTACAACTATAGTAATAAAATCACAAGACTATTGCTACTGCTATTCAACAAACTACTCGTAGCATACGTCCCACTTCTAAGTCGCGGACCAGCTAAGTCCCCTAAATATCCTCGCGTTTTCAATATAAAGGGCGTCATTACAGCAGTTCTCACGTGCGATAGTATTCTTTGGCTCGGTGCAGAGCAAAAGTGCCAGCTATTTGGCACTCAACCAAGTGCATTGAAATCGAATGTATTCTACAGTGTCGTAATGAAGTGATGTTTAAGCTTTTAGAGGGTAATATTCTAAATTCTTTAATACAATTGATATTTTTAATGTAAAAACTTCATTTTGATACTTTATTTAATACATCTTCATAGACAAAACGTATAGCTAAACAAAAGTATATCTTACGTCCAAATTTTGCTAATAGCATGTCACTACCATTATAACAACAATTTGACTACAAAAGCTAAACAGACGTACTTATTTACGACGATTCATTTACATAATGGCTCCATGATACCTTATCACACTTGAACTATCGGGCAAATATCATATCTTATAGATACTGTATTGTCAGTCCTTTGTGCAGATAATACACTAATATTGAGATAACACAGCGTCCAAAGATTTTTGATGAGAAGAGTCGAATTAGGTTAATTAATGAAGGCTGAATTTAATGAAAGCCAGGGGCACATCGTCTGATTGTAAATACAATGGTTGTGGGTTCGATTCCTCCAAGGGAAATCTATTATTTGCATTTCCTTGCTCATCATTACTAGTGTCATATTTTAATACTGAGTAAATCGATTTAACCAATTCTTTTTTTTTGGATAGGATGAGATCTCTATCGATCTTATATAAATTATATTTTTTTGAGAATAATAACAAAACATCCTTTTATGTCATCACATGATGATCAACTTTAGACTTTTGTTTTAATTAAACGTATGATGTTCGAATTTGAACTCTTTCATTGAGGGTTTCCTATGGGAAGTTAACGTATACATACACCATTTAATGTTATGATGTGCTATCTAACTTGTGGCTGAACGCAATAATTGTGTGGTCCAAGTTTACTTGTAAGTAACTAACATATGTATAGTGTGAAATAAAATGGTGATTGTGCGAACTAGCGCGGTCTTGAAACTCGATGATTTAGTCTTGCGGACCGGGAAGCCGGTACTATGTCGGACGGAAGTGTGTTGCCATATCTGTCCCTGGACTTAGACTGCTCCGAGACTAGAGAGCCTGTGGACAAATCCAGGACGTCAAAGACCATGTAAAGCTACCTGTCAAACTACCCCAGGTTGAGTCATGCTCAAGAAGAGCAGCAGATTCTTTACATCAGTTTGTCTCTATATTTTTTTAGCTTTAATCATATAACAAACGTAAGTATAACTTTTATTTACATCAACATGATATACTTACAAATTATTACTAATTCTTATCTACACTTAAAATGTGTAAGTATATTTAGAAAATTAAAAATCATAGTTTCACTGCATTGCTATTCAATACTCTATTCAAATAATGGCGTTAACGTTACTCAACTCTTAACACTAGGTTTCCTCTGCGTAGCTAAACGCAGCATGGACACAGCGTGAGGCTAAAGGTCAAATTACTATAGAAAAGCTTGTGAAAATATTATCTTATATATTTAGAAAATATTTTATTTTGAATATGTATTACATCGTTAAATAGTAGTGTGTCATTTTGTGTGAACAGCGGTTACATTTTATTTTCTATGTAACAATGGACGCGCTATACGTGTATGGATACATACATACACCGTGTATTTGTTGGACACCTCCCCGTGGCGCAGGAATCACGACGCTTTGTCCAACTTGATTTATATGGTGGTCGTATAGCCTAGAAGTTACGATGAATGAAAAAATATAAATGTATATTAAATATAGGCTGTATAGATTTAGTTTTAAAATTTCGTTCTCCGCTACGTGTCGTTCCCATATAAGAGCCATTGCGTATTTACATTTTAATAAATGTAGGTTCGATTGATCAAAATATAAAAAAAGACAATTTGGTTACACAAATGATAAGCTCATATTACCAAAAGCAATAATGCAAGCACAGTACAAATAAAATATTACAAAAAAAACTATGAAATTGAAGAAGCTGTTTATCTACAGGCTGTGGCATAATGTTATAGCCTCACGCTAGATAGCAGCCTGGTATTTTGTACTACAGTATAGAATAGAAGTAGATAGTTGTTTGTTATTTTATTCATGGTATTGTTACTATACAACGTACTATGTATCCTGTTTGGATAAATTTCATAAACTACTTTGGATTTTCACCAAAATATTGTTTTGCGGAAGCTTTCGATGTTAAACCAAAGCTGTTTAATTTGAACTTGGCTCGCTCGTGTTTCACATACTTGTTATAGAGTTGCAGATAAGCGAAGAGAGTCTATTATAGAATGTTAGTTATAAATGTATAAAAATTATAACATAGCGGGACTCGAGCCCTCTCAATGCATTCCTTAATAGAAATACAATTAAAAATATTTGTTACAATATTTGTTGTGTCATACCATAACATAGTGGAGATATATATATATATTTAAGACACTGGTCGCCGCCAGACACTTTGCTTGCGTGGATTTTAAAATGTGAAAATAAAAATCCTGTTTTACTTTTGTTGCCGTACGAATTTTGGTTAATCCTTTCTTAGTCCTTCCCTACACTACATAATAAATCTACATGCTAAATTTTACCTTTTTAAAATGACTAGTTTCACATGAGCTTTGTCTGTCAGCCATTCAAAATAGGAAAGTTATACTATATGTCTATCATAATGCTTACATTATTATTATCATTAGAAAATAAAGATATTACTCGTAACTATATATAGGATAAACATATATAGATCCGAGTAATATTTTTTTTTCTAATCCTTCCTGCATATGTTATACATATAAAAAGTAAGAAATGATAACCCATTGTTAGCTTAATAAGATATATCTATATCATAAAGCTAAAAAGTTTGTTAGGCTTAACACACGAATCTCAAAAACTAAAAATACTATATAAGCAAAATATATTTGCATATTATAGAGTAACGTCATCGACAGTTTTCCACACACTCCCAGGTATATAACTCTGCGGCTCCGACGGCGTTGAGCTGGTGCGGACCAGGTCGCTGGCTGCCGGCCAGCGAGCAAACATGTGTGGACTTTATTTGTCCTTCACATTCACGTTCACGTTCACAGCAAAAAGCTTAAAGTGGACCAGAAACTAATTTCGAAAGTTTCTGACGAGCTTTTTCTATGTCCTAACCTTTGTGAGGCGATCAAATATTGGATCGGAGTTTTCTTTTTAATTTGTAGGAACTGTAAGGGTTTTCTCATATTTCTTTTTCTTTAGAATTCATTAAGTATAAGAAAAATAAACAAATATTTAGAGGCAGATTGCTAGTAGTGACAGACGAATGTCATTAAATTTATTGTAACGAAGAACAACTGTCAAAAATAAAAAAAAATTGTGACATTTCGATGCAAAACGGCCTATTCTACGAAATTTACCGAGAATGTATAAATCTGCATATGTATAAGCTATTCAACATTAAACCAAAAACGTTACACCCTACATTACTTGCTTGCAACTGGTAACAAAGTGATCTTGGCAAACTATTGCACTTGCTTGGCACAATAGGACTTGGCAACATGACAAACATAAACAGAATGATCTTTCTTAATTCTCTAAGCAATATAGAACAGAATCACATACTCTCTTCTCCCACTTCAAAACAAAATTATGCGTTATATATGGAGACTAATATTTATCTCTCATTCACCTCAAAATATGTCGAATTTTGTCGAATTTGAACCTGGTTAGTTCATATTTAGGTATTTTGAGTAAAATTCAACGACGATCCGTGGGCTATAGGTCATAGCGACTAGCTACATGCGAACGTAATAGTGTTGTGCGGTGGAGCGCGCGCTGGCGCGTCGCCAGGTTTGGTGCGGGCTGGATTGGAGCTCAGCTGTGAACCTGATTTTGGGAGAGTTTTATGAGGATTTTCGTGTATTTTTCGTTATTTGACAGATTTTTTTGCAAATATTTATGTTTATTTAGAATCCTTGGTAAATATGTATATTTTTTTCCAAACTGAAACAAATAAACCTTACAAATCAGCTTCATGCTGTATCCCGCGCACAGCAGGGTAAGCACAGGGAACGTAGTGTTAAGACACTCCGTTTCCCACTTTCTGCTGAAAGTAAAACTGTTCTTATTTACCTAATTACAATGAATTGGATACTATTTACAATATACTTAAAACGCAAATGGCATATAAATATATATATGTTTGTATTTATATCAGGCTATACTGAAACCACTATCTGTTTCCGCTGTGTTTTTGAATGCAAGCTTTGTATATTTAAACAGCTTGTTCAATTTACTGGTCTACATGTTTTTTGTACGAAAAAAGCTTAGTCTCACTAAAACAACTAGTTTAGCACCGACAGAATATTTAAGAGAAATAATAGTAGAATATTCTAGCGAAATAGAAATTATGGTTTTATAGCGATGGTCGGTTTGGAAAAGCTTAAATTTTAGACTAGTGTTTAGATCATTTTTGAACAATGTGCAATGTTGACGTCTCATCATTTGACATCCAATCTCGTTATTTTGGGCAAACGTGAGAGAAATTTCAAAGAGAAATTTCAAATAATTGTAGTAAAGTTAATCGTTAACAATATCTTTCAAACTCTAACTTGTGTTGGCTATGAAGCATTTTTTTTGCAGTTTTTTTTTCACCATTTTCAACTGGCTTCAACCTCTTTAAATGGAATGTTTTTTTTTTGGTTGAACGCGCTAAGGTGTAAATTAAAAGATCTTCTTGTATTTCATATTTCATATATCGAGGTAGGCTATAGGCATAATGTTATAACATTCAACGATGACGTTAATATTTTTTGCTGTAACCCAATGAACCTGCACCCAGTGGTACCTATCGTATTTAAAATATGTCCTACCCGACTTAGATATTTCCATTACACTACGCAGGTGAAGCCGCAGGTGAAAGCTAGTTGTTTGACCAAGTTCATAAAGATAGAGAAATGGAGTATTTTAATATAATATTATCTCTGTTAATATAAAAAATGAATAATAAACTAGTTTAAAACAAAGCGATCAGAAACAAATAATTATTTCTAGATTGTTAATTTCGACCGATAGTGACGTAATGGAAGTTAAATACAATATAATTAAAACTGAGCACGATCCGTCGATGGTTTGATTACTTTATTGTGGAACATTAACTGTTAATTAATTGTTTAGTAGCAGCGACTCTATCATCCATATATTAATACGTGAAAAACTTTAGGGCCCTTTTTGAACAAAATGATATGAAATTGGGCTTTTTAGCCCTATTTTTAAATAATGTAATAGAAATATTTTAAGTGAATATATCTCACACTTCTTTTATATAAAGTGACATATACGTTGCTGTAGCTACGCGTATTTCACGCGTCAGTGGCTAATATTTTTGATTATATAAGGTATAGGTTAATAAGTACAGGTTCTTCTCCCGCTCAGTACGCAATATCTTCTAAGTTAGGCACGAGGAAAGGAGTGTCTTAACACTATGTTTACAGAAGGAACCTAGTTTAAAACACTCCGTTCCCCACTTAACGTTGAATTCTGTAAGCATTGCATGTTGAGTGGCGGAACTCATGAAAATATTTCATTTCCTCGAGTGGGGATCGAACCCACAACCAATCATGTTTACAGTCACATTTTGTGCCCAAACGCCACGATTGGCCTCATTTTCTTATTTCAGTTTTTTTCATCTTTCTCGTTCAATTGTATTACTTCTCTATTGGGTCTTGCCCATATATATAATCAATTTCCCATATCTAACTATCATTGCTCCCAGTTCGATGACCTCAATATCGAGATTGAGGATGCTGGGATCCGCTCCAATTTATATCACCCTTGCCTTAGGTTTGGTTATTAACATCTATGATTATGCATCAAGCGTTTAGGTTATATGGCTGAGACCGTATTGACGTAGCGATGCAGCGTCTGTATCGTTGCGCCTGTACTATATATGAAACGGTAGGGAGTTCGATTTCCACGAAGGAATTAACTTTTTATTTTCTCGATCTAAAAGCAACACAAAAGCGTGGCGTTATGCTTGGTCAATCAACATGCGATGACTCGAAAATTGTGCAAAAAGTGGGGAATGAAGTGTCTTAGCACTGAAACCAAAGATGTCTTAGTTTACTAAATAATGCAACAATAAAATAGGTCCAAATTAGCTTTGTAAGTTCAAAATGAAAACCAAGAAAGAGAACGTGTGTTAAGTGTCAAGACACTCTGTTTTTCGCACTCTGCCACATTGGTACTGCACTGCGCGTTGACTAGCGGAACTTAGCGCCGAATGTTTCTATTACCGAAGCATAATTTTGAATACAATCCCCGAACTGAACTCACAACTATCAAAACCCACTGCGCCACAAAGGCCTCAAGTTTAGTGCTTACAAGCCATTAACTATCCTACCCAAATATTCTTCCATTTCTATAAGCGATATCGGTTATAAAATAAATGAATGGCCCGAATAGCATTTTGCTTCCACTGCTTTTATTTTTGCAGCAAAAAAAATATTAGTCGAATATCTATTTGGCCGCAGATGTCGATAAATGTTCGCAGCATTTGTTTATAAAAGCATTTGTTTTTGTTTTAAAATATTTATCTTTTGAAAATGGATATAGTTATCACGAGGTGGACATCGAATATGTATTAATTAAGTAACATTGCGGCAAAATCTAAGAATCTGAATTATACACGCTATTGTGTATAAAAATTGTTGTAATAATCAATCAGGTTCATATATAAATTTTATAAAAATTAAAATGTATAAAATATTATATGTACTATAATTTTATATGGCAGCGAATACTAGCCAGCACTATCTTTGCACACAGAAGCTTCACGTCACGTAAATGAAGATGCTGAGGTGGATATGCGGCGTGAAGGTAGAGCCTGGATTAATGCCAGGAAGAAGAAGACAATATTATGATACTATTGAGCTGATCTGATCTAATGAACTTTGACTACTAGTAAACATATTAGTGTTTTCAGATTTTGTAAATATTAATTTTTTTTCCTTGGAAATTATCAAAGTTATCCGGGGGAGGTGGGACTTGCATACGATTATTTATTTTTAATATTAATATTTATAAATAATATTTTTGAAGTCTGTCAGTCAACAGACAAAACTAAGCAGCGTAGAATTCCCGTAATTTCTAAGAGAAACCTTTCTAAGAGAAATTTCTAAAAGGCACCAGTGTGACACTAAACGCGACTGTTTCTGAGTTCGATCCCCACTCGGCGAAATGAAATATTTACTTAAAAATTATACTTTTATTTCTTCGCTCTGGGCTCTGTCGAAAGCGCGGCGTTAAGTTCCGCCACTCAATACACAATGACTCAAAAATCGGCATAAAGTGGGGGACGGAATAAACTTACTACTAAGAACCCTCTACCTACTCTAATGTATGCGGGACACAGCGTGAAGCTGGTTTTCTTTATTTAATTTATCTTTAAATGATGAGCTCGGGGCACTCTCTAGGACTGCGACCACAGGGGTCAGAGATCCCTTTACTTCAGGGATCCCTTTACATATGTACTAACACTCGCCTGCACTGTAACAGCCTAATATAATTATAAATAAGCGTTAACCACATTCATAACTAAAATAATCATCTTTTCAGTTTAGTTCAGTTCTTTTAGTATGGCGTTTGAAGCGTGCCAGTTGAGTACAAAATCACTTTGACAATGACAATAGAAAAATCCAAGTTTAAAAGAGATCCAGACAAAATAATATAATAATGAAAATTGATGATGCGCCTAGCAGTGGCGTGAACAGCAGGCATATGTAACTTGCATGATGTACCGATAAATACTTGTTTTTTCTAAATATTATTTCAAATTATTACAAATATATTAGAGAAAGATATTTAAATATTTTAATTTATTTTAGAGAGCCTATAAAATATACGTAGTAGTACTTTAACGTTTCTTGGAAACCATACTACAGTGTAACTAGCTTATAAGAATTTCGAGACTAGATAATAATTTATATTTTTACTTTATGACTTAGAAGTCAAAGTACTGGGAGGTTTTCAAATTCGTTTTCTCAGAATATTTTTCTATCTTAGTGTGGAGTATATACGAGGTGAGCGGCGTTCAATGGTTTCTCCTTATCGGCATGAAAAAATACACAAATTAACCTAAAAATATTTTATTTTTGGATATACTTCCCCAAAACCTCAATACGTATAATAAATCGTGTTATTAACTTGTCGATTTCCTATAAAAAAAATACAGTAACTATTCTTTTACCTTACCTGAAAAATGCGCATTTGTTGCTTCAGCTCTTCATCATAGACTAATCGCTTCCCACAGATATCTCTTTTCCAATTTGGGGACAGATAATGATCACTGGGTGCCAAATATAGACTATAGGATGGATAATTGATTTTTTAAAGCCATACTCGCGAGCAGCAGCGTTGAAGCGTAGAATATTGTGTTTATAGTCTCACCTTTATTTTATGTTCGATTAATAAAATCCCTTTTGTGTCCCAAAACCTCGTTACTATCCGACTCGACTGTCCAGCAGATAAAGTGACTTTAAATTTCTTTGGAGGGTCTGCACCCTTCTTGTGCCACTGCATAGGCTCTTGTTTACTTTCATCATATGATGATGTCATAACGATGAACCGACGTTCAACTTCAGTAACAGTTTTTTCGAAAATACTCGGAGGATTTTCACCACAGTCTTCTAAAAACTCCCTATAACACTCGACTCGCATTTGTTTTTGTAGCGCTGTGAACATTCGCGGCATCCACCTTACGTTAACTAGCCAGTCATTAAGAATAGTGCGTTTACTACCGATAGAAAGGTTAGTTATCTGTGATATCATTTTAAGATTAATTTGGATATCTTCAAGTACAATTTTATAATTTTTTTGATATTTTGATCTCCGAGCCACCCGAATGATGGCCGTCTTCAATGCTCTCTTTTGAATTCACTTGTCCACTTTTGAATAGTAGATTATGAAGGCACAGATTCTTATCAAGCAGCCACCATCACTTTATAAATGATTTTTTTAAAATTTTAACAACAACAACAACTTCAACATTGTCGCGTCAGTCCTGTTATTTGTCGTTAACAAAAGATTACAAGCAAACTAATGATTGCAAAGGTTTAAAATTTTATATTAGATAGTGTCATTCTCAGGTAGTGTCATTAACGAAATAATTAGTCAATTTACGAGTATGATAAAGGGTATGCATTTTTCAGATCTAAAAGTGCAAGTGCAATATATACTCGTTTCACATAAATATAAGCAAATACAAATACATACACATATATTTATATATATACATACATATATATTAGATATAAATATAAATTATATAAATTAATGGAATTATGATTAATGGTTTATTATAAATAGCAAACAGATGATCATTGGCTGACAATAACTTGTTTAGTAAGCCTGTCATCCTTTTCTTAAATATTTCAATACATATACTTCTTTGTATTGCTTAGCACTTAAAGAGACAAAATTGATTTATTTATATAGATATAGTTGTCTTACAGTGTCTGTACAGTACAATTTGTAAGTGCAATTTTTAGGTAAATCATTACAGATTCACGATGTATTCCATATTTGACAGGGAGGCAGAAGGAACCTAGTGTTAAGATGTTCCGTTCCACATTTTTTGCCGAATTTAAGAGACTTTGCCTCGTCATCAGTGAAATAAAAATATTAGTATAATATGGTATTTCCACGGATGAAAATCGAAACTCGCCTCGAAATCATTACAGGTACATAGTTCCGGCTCTTGTAAGACAAAACGCGACGTTGAATTTCAAATGAATGAGATCGAACCCACTACCATTTCGTGTACATACATCACAGACAGACATTACAACCACATCATGGTGGTTTCTATATATCTCTAGAACAATAAACGTCTTAAACGCATACAGAACGCAATAATTTACTTAAAGCTAGATTAATAGTATGCAAATGCTACCAATTAGTTAAGTAAGAACCGTCGTTACTCAGATCGTAAAAGTCCCATCGAAACCGGACGTAGCTTTCATTTGAGTGCGTTTGCATGTCCTCTGTCGGAGGACTGTTTTATGCATACAAGGTATGTTGAGGGTAGTTATGTTTTTTTAAACTTTTTTTACATTTTTATAAAATTTTAACGTTTAATGGCGCTGGAGGATGGATTCTGTTGATAAATTACTTTACTTTCTACTTTCACACTCTTGTATATCTATGTACATCAATTATGTAAAGAGTATCTATGTTATTATTATTATTTTATTACACGCTTTTAATCTCATAGCAGACTAGACAGAGGGAATCTTTTGTTAAGTTATTCCGTTCGCGACGCACCGCCAAATTTAAAAGTTCCCGCACAAAGCAGGGTAAGCTGAGGGAACCTAGTGGTAAGACTATCCACCCTCTGTTCAAATACTTCCGTTCTCCACTTTTCGACAAAACCTTGAGGCATTGCGCGCTTTGTCTGGTTACTGGTTAAATGAAAATATTAAATATTTCACTCCCTCGAGTGACGCTCGAACCCACAACCATCACGTTAACAATAGCACGTTTGTACACGCCAAGACGACGTCGGTTATTATTACTATCTACAAAAATGCTATGGAGAAGAAATGTACCTAAGAAGAAAAGTTTATCAATATTGCACGTAGCGCTGTTGAGTGCGTTTGCATGTCCACTGTCACCGGACTGTTTAATATATATTGAAGTTATATATACTTGTTAAGATTCGTAGTGTAAAAAAATACTTTAAAATTTGATTGTATCTACTTTAATGTATGTAATGCGAAATGAATGTGAATGAAATTTGATCATTATTTTGTAGTGTAACGTAAGTGATGTTCTATAGATGGTCTGTTCTGATGTAAGTTTCATCACTATTCATAATTTCTTTTAGAAAAAATCTTAAAAGAAAAAAATATTTACGTTTAATACAACGTCTTGCAAATTGAGTAAATATGAAATTAAAGCGGAAAAACTAAATATACCTACAATATAAAACAAAAACACCTACAAAACAAATATAAAACTCAAAAAAAGTAAAAAAAATACTAAAAATCCCGATCCAACAGCACCTCGTATAACATAACAAAACCACGTAAATAACTAACAGCAGTAATAAAGCTAACTGTAAAAGTTGAAATATTTTCGGTGAGCAAATGTCGCGCCACGTGGCACCCACACGTACACGTGTAGGAAATACGTTTTACATTCATTTATAAAGTATCAGGTGAATGATTTTCGGTTTTGTACCGTGTTTTATTATTTTACAGAGACTGTAAATGTAACGGTCGTGGTCGTGATTTCTATTCGGAGATAACTGGAGAATGATTTTCATTTTCTCCATCTCTAGTTAACACGTATTGTCTAGAAAATTAAGCCACTCAGGTTTCCCCGCCTCTCCTGCTATATACGTTATACAACATGAACATGTATCCCGTACATAGATATTTTTATAACGAAACGTGATTGATTTAAAGCTTATGACTGCAAAGGGGATAGTTCGATATTAACATAAGAGGTCAGTCGTGGTGCAGGAGTACAAAATTTGACTGTAAACGCCACTTGTTGTGGGTTCACTCACAAGTGGGGAAAGAAGTGTCTTAACACCATGTTCCCTCTGCCTACCCCCCTGCTGTGTGCAGGATAGAGCATGAAGCTCATTTATTTTGATGTAAACATAACCGTATTAAATATTAATGTCTTAACATATAAAATCATGTTAGGACACACAGACTTAATAAGATTAACACTAGGTTCCTAGGTTCCCTCTGCCTACTCTGCTATATACCGGATACAGAGTGGAGCTTAAATAAAATAAAATAATAATAATATTTTATAGTGTTTGGCGTAACAACGTAAAATATCGAGTTCGAGCGGATTGCGGAAAACATAGTACCTATACTTAATTCGAAAACGTATAAAAATTTGAACGTAGTGGGACTCGAACCCGCGGCTCCTGGAAACCGACCAGGCGCTCTGACCACTAAGCCATACGTTCTCATCAAGCTACATCGAAATTTTTATACGCTTGTTACAACTTATTTATGTTGTTAGTATCTCTGCAAGAGAGAATATAATTTATTTTTTTAAAATATTTTCTAACATTTTTTTTTTACACTTAGGAAAAAAAATACATATTTAGAAAACGTAAAAAAAAAATAATTTTTAGTTTAAAAACATAGTACCTAGGTCTCTCTATTTATCCCGTTTTTGGAAAAAATGTTATGTCAAAAAAAGCTCTTGAACTTATAGTAAATTGCAATACTCTTCATTTAGATTTTATTAGGCAATATTCAAACCAACGAACCTATTTTTAATAGTTAGAGCTATTGTGATACAATGATCACGGAGTTTCATATATATCGCTGAATTGTTCTGTTTTCCGGAGTTAGATTATGCTATACATACTTTTCAGCCACAAAATATTATGAATCCATATAATAATAACTTAAATAGATTCTGATTAAAGAGATACATTTAACCAATTTGTAGTATTTGAATGGAGAATCTTTTGCTGAATAGAAAGCTGCATTGCATCAAAGCTATGTGTACATTCATATTAGACGATAACATATTGTTTGCTTCCAATATTGACTGTATAGTAAGAGAGGTTACTGCTTCAACTTAACTCTTTAAGTAAAATTTATATGAAGTAGCTAGATTGGTTTTAACAAAGTAATGACACTAATATTCTGTAAAATAAGAAAATTTATATGTAATGAAGGTTAAAATGAAATTTTAATGGGACAGCAGAGATGCAATTTAAAATTTAATAGTTAAAACATATAATATACACGTTAAACATAAATTTTTATTTTCATTATTTTTTTTCTTATTTTATTTATTATACATGCTGATTGTAAGAAAGTAAAGACAACAGTGTATAATTTCAAAATCAAATCAGCTGCACGCTGTATCCCGCACACTGCAGGGTAGGCAGAGGGAACGTAGTGAAAGACACT
>DWAP01000527.1:0-20672 GCA_018230625.1 Heliconius eleuchia
ACCATCAGGTGACCCGCACGCTCGTTTGCCGTTTCTTTTCCATAAAAAAAAAAAAAAATATATTAAAATCACACATATACTTTAAAGTAAAATCGGGCATATAGTTTGGCTTTGTTATTCCGAATCTATCGTCTGCATCTAAAATAAAATTATACTACTGGATAGATAAAGAATCAAAGAATTTATTACATTCGATTGTATATAAAACATAGTCTAAAGTAGTGACAGTAAAATAGAATCATAAGGTGTTTTATTACAAAAAATATAATAAAATTTAAAGAATGTCGGCCTATACACGTCAAAAAGCCAAAATCAAATACAGATATAATGTATATGGTTGGAAAGGGCTTCTCAAGAATCAAATTATAGTATTATCTGACCGAATGAAGCAGTACCGAGAACTTATAAGAATGAATGCGGCTGAGAATTGCGACGGTGCCAGTACATCTGCAACTAGTTAAAAATATGCAAGTAGCTGATGAAAAATAAATACTTACCGCTGCTTAAAAATACTTGTCCTGAATTGTCAGTAACTATAACTTTCGATTAGATGGTCATAAAGGCCATCTATGTATCTCAATATCCGAAAAGTATTTCAAGATTTGTCACGGATTAGGTCAGGCGTCTCCTACAGTTAGAGATACGAGATGATTACCATAGATTAGCCCGGCAACTATTGCCGATACGGTCGTCAAAGTAAATAAGTTTTGTAATAGTGTTCCTGTTTGGCACTCAGAAGACATCTCTACCGATACAACCATCAACCGATCTAAATATTTGGCAATTAACGAAACTTCCATGCCAGTGAAGCTGCATAGCTTTGATCTGACCAATTCTTGAACAGACAAACTGCAGCTTAATCATCAGTAGCGATATTACCATCATTAAGTTGCAAAGGTTGTGGAGTCGCCATATATTATTTCATTTATATTATGCTCCATCAGCTTCATTAATTGTAAAAAAGTTAACATCGACGTCGGAAATTCATTTGAAAACGAAAGACGCATGCAGCTGGAGATATTTGTCTAGTAAATGTAAAGTCCAATGGCATACAGCGTTAGAAAAATTTAAACTCTTTAGGTTACGATTGTTGTTAAAATATTCCAAGAACATCGCTAAAATGATACCCGATTTCAAGCCTGTTCCTACCACACCAGTTACGATAATTGGAGACTTTAATGTCAAACGCTTATTACTTCATGTTCAGCGAGTTCGATTTGTTTTACATTGAAACTTGTCTAAAAACTTAGGTATTGATTTAACTTCTACTAAAAATCTCGATATCTCTTGTATGCCATTTGTGTTGTACTTTTCATATTACAGAACTATAATTGTCAGTGTCAACTCTAACGCGTGTCGACTACATCGACCGTCGGTCGGTACATGGTTTGGCTAAGGTAACATTCTTGCATAACCTCTAATGTAGCACCACTCACGACCAGTAATCTCGGGAGCACGTGATTATTAAACATAACTTTCGTTTTGTCAAAACTCATGCTGAGACCCAATAGTCTAGAAGAATAGCCCCGACCACTAAGCATCTCCACCAAATCCTGCCGAGCATCCACTATGTTGACTATAGTCATCATGTTTATTTTGTATCAATAATTATTCACGTACAACAAACGGTCGTGCTCATGATACAGCTACACCCAAGTTTTTTTATCCTCATAGATCTCTCACAATTAACCAGATTATATACATTCCCTCGAGTGTGAATTGAACCCAAAATTCCCTCGATGAATAGATGTGAAATTCTTCTACTTCGTGTGAAATGATTGATTGTTCAAATTGAGATCTGCCAATGTTTAGTCATACTGACTGATTATCCGTTGCCTTAGTCAGATCATCAAACGAGAAGGCAGGAGAGGTACAAAAGCAAGTGTGCCTCAGCCTCCGTGGCCCTAGCCTGTGGCGGTCGACAAGGAGCACTGTAAGGTGCGACGGACTACATCCTACCATCCATCTGATCTCATTCATCCTACATAACCCACCAGAGTTCCCATTTGGGCGGCGTATCCGTAAAAGAGTTTTCTTCCAAAAAAATGACACCATTATTTGTGGGGTAGGCGCCGTAGTCACAGGTTGCTTGACCCTTTTAAAATCCTTATTTTATTAGAGTTTCTTTGCATTGGGCAGCTACGTAATCGATACAATATAATTTGTATACATGTATATTCATTACATATTGTTTCATGAACAGACAGGGTCAAATAACATAAGAGGTCAATTGCGAGATCGTGAACACTAATTCAATAGTGCCCAATTAATTAGATTCACACAAAGGTTGGCCGGTACAAGATCGATTCAGGTCCTTATATATGTATGTATATTGAAAATGTACATTTTATTTATGTGTTCAATGACAATGTGCTTATAGTATATAATAAAACAAATATTATATAATATTATTTGATATAATTTGAGACCAATCGAGGTGCAGGGGCACAAGCGTGCGACTGTAAGCGGTTCGATTTTCACTAGAGGAAATGCAATTTCTAATATTTTCATTTCCTCGCTCTAGTAACAAGACGAATGGCGTTGAGTTTTACCAATCGACACGCAATGCCTACAAAATTTAGTGGAAAGTGTGGAACAGAAACATTTTAATGGGCGCGGAATGTCTTAACATTGGATAAAGCGTGAGGCAAAAAAACTGGAAAATTGATTGAAAAAAAAAAACAATGTGCCTTAATTCTGTGCCATCTAGGTGAAGGTACAATAATAATCAGCAATCGAATTTACAACCATTTTATTAGTAAGACAATTTCAACAATCTCCTGTACAACAGTAAACAAACAAAAAAAAGGAGAGTCACTAACGAACCGGTCGAAGTAATTTGTTACATATCAAGTCATCTCGTGTTACGCCTTTCCCATGTTTCCAGGTGCAGAAGATTGGAACATTCATATATGTACGTATGTGAAGCTATAACTAAGAAACAAGACTAGTTCGGATTTAGTACAAGGATATATATTATCATTTCTCCCATGCTAAATGCATATATGCAGAATTTAATCAGATTAATAAAGACAAAAAAGTCATTTGGAAAGCAGTTTCGGGATTTTCCGTTCTTCAGTTATTGTATGTTGAATGGCGGAATATAGAAATACCTATTACTCACCATTAATGTCTTAAATGGATTTCTATCCATAGTAAGTAACATAGTTATTTTCTACATTTACTACCTGAATACATACGAAACGTAGAGTTTTCATACAAATGTATCGTCACTGTCATACATATAGGGTTGCCAGTATCAGGCTTTTCATTTCCGGAACATTTGTGTGTCTACGAACAGAATCAGTTTTGGTGTTAAATCCAATATCACACCAACAAAAAAAGTCATATATTTTTTTTATAACAATAAAACAATTTAAAATCTTTTATAATTACGTGCGTGAGGCCAGTCATGGCGCAGGAGCACCAAGTGCAACTGTAACACCGAATGGATGTGGGTTCGATTCCCACTCGAGGAGAAGAAATATTTACTTAAATTTATATTTCCATTTTTTCGCTCTGGTTTCGAGGTGAACCGGGCATTGAGTTCTGCCTCTCAACATGCAACAGAATTCGGCAGAAAAAGTGGAACGGAGTGTCTTAACACTAAGTTCCCTCCGCCTACCCTGCTGTGTGCGGGATACAGCGTGAAACTGAAGCTCAGAGTGAATCAATTACGTCAACTTTCCCACATAAATATAATTTCATTTTTTTAAGTATTTCTATTAGGCTTAAATATAAATCTTTGATTAAATGAAACTAATATTTATGAATTTCGGGAGAGCAAAGTGAAATTACTGGACAGGACAACATGCAAAATCTTGGATTTCCTGGCCATCTGGCAACCCTAAATACATACCATCTGTAATTATGACGTCTCTTTTATTTCACTTTTTCTTTAGTAAATGACGGACAGACAACACAAATTCAAAACTACTTAACTATAACTATAAGAGAGAACGGAGCGCCAAACGCTACGGTCTCTACATACCTCTTTCGCCTCGTCCGCTGTAATCAACCTCTTCATACATGCCCTCCGAGGGGTCCTCAATGCTTTGTATGTGACCTTCCTTCAATATCTTTGATACTGTGTTTTCGAAAGTCAACCAAGGTCTCCCCCTACCTCTCTTACTTCTCACTTTCCCATCAAAACTAGGTACTTATAAATTGGAGTTTAGTACATAGGGAGTAAATGGAAATACTAAGAAAGGAATTTTAGGATATTTAATTTAAAATCTTAAAGGTTGCGGGCAATGATTAGTAATATTATAGGGAAATACAAGAAAATATAACAATAAATATCGGAAACCCTTCCTCACTGAATACATTCAAAGATAAGATATCTGTCACAAGATAAAGGACATGTGTGAAACAAGAACGGCTGCCCTTCTTTCTATTCATGACATCTTTATTGTTGATACGTTGAAATAATATGAATATATAAATCTTGCTGGGACCTCGGTACGTTTACGTATTCTTAGTTTGAACTGTGTGTGTGTTGATATGTATGGATATTTTAATAATTAATATAAGGTCGAAATTTAATTTAAAACAGGTTTGATTAGGCTTTATGCTGTATTCCGTATACAACGGAGTGGACAAAGGACATCTTGTGATAAGACACTCAATTCCCACGTAATACTCTATATTCGAAATTTTGCGTGTTGAATTGCGACACTTCGTCGTGTTTTATTTATCAGAGCGCAGAAATTAAAATAAATATATATAATCATTCCTTTAAGCAACTAAGATCTAGCGCTAGCTTAGAAGTACTAAAGATGATTTATCACGCGGAATTATTAATACAACTCTATTTTCACTTGAAAGAGTCCTAAGATGTTGATGTGTTCTTAAGGTCATGTTATCCAAACCTGTTTTCCAAGAAGATTTATATCAATCATGTAAGGTTCGGCAATTGTTTGTTCTTTGCTCTGTTTTATGAAAGCATCGAACTACCTCTTTTGATGCTCAGTATATGCTCAATAAACGTAGACCTGATAAAATTTGTCAATTAGAATTGCGTCATAAAGCCTCTTCAACAGTCCCATTTTGTACAATGCTATCAATAGTAAAATAAACATATACTCTCACCAATGTGCATAATATGCACTAAAAATTTTTTCAATAATTAAATCTATTATATTATTATTATTTGTGTGAAAATTGAACCCGCAAGCATCACGTTTAAACTCAGACGCTGGTCCACTCCTAATATATTTTTCACAAAATAAGCAAAAAATATATTATAAGCTCTTCCAATTTCCCAATTAATAATATGCATTAATCAGTGGCGAACGGAACACACCCTTCCCATAGGAAATCTCATCCAATCACCTAGTTCCGGTGTTTTTTCCCACAGCTAGTGTAAATTTTAATACAAAAATTCATATTATGTTGCATTTTCTTCATTTTTGTATATGAAATGGTTTTTTAGGTTCACGCTAACGACGGGATTTATATCCTGAATTTATGATGCATTGTTAATGGAGTGGCGGACCTCACCACATTATTACCAGAGCGAGGAAATAATCATTTCCTCGAGAGAAAATCGAACCCATACCCGTAGTCAGCAGTACCAACTATACCAAAAATTCAAAACTGTTTTGAAAAGCAGAGAACGAAGTGACTCGTCACAAGGGCCACCTTTTTTACCAAAAGACGACTTAAGAAAAATATATAAAAGTTCATACATGTATATGAAAACAAACTAACTTGATAGAAGAGGGTACACGTATTTTTTATGAATGAAAGTAAAAAAAGTGTTCTGGCGAGCTCGTTTGTGCGATTGTGAAGAAACTTGCTCTTAGAATATACACTGAGATTACAAAGTAGTTTAAGTATTATATACAACGTAAAAAATATGATTTTTTATTTCAGCTTCACGCTGTATTACCGATTTTCAGTCGGCGATAGACTATTTTCATTTCTTTGCTCTGTTAATAAAACAAACCGCGGCGTTGAGTTCCGCCACTCATCAGGTAATATCTCAACATATGAGCGGTATTGGGGAATGGTGCCTTAACATTTGTTTATTTCTGTCTACCCTGCGATATGCAGGATACAGCGTAAAGGCAACAAAAATAGGGAAGAACCTTATTTTTGACTTTAAGTTTGACATCTCTACTAATATAATAAAGCGGAAGAGTTTGTTTGTTTGTGTGTTTAAACGCTAAGATCTCTGAAACTGGTCGGATTACGTTTCTTCTATTTTTTATTTCTCACATTTTTAGTTAGCTCTTAATAATGAAATAACAATAATTAGGAACGCCATCGTATTAATTTAACAGCGTGCGCTGCAGAAATATTTAAATATTTCCATAAATAAGTAACAATAAGGCATTTTGTGACATAAAATAATTGAAAATGCAAGGTGATATTTAAAAGTTTTTTTTGACAACGATATTGAAACTTACGAGCGAAAGTAATCATCATTAAGAACATTTTATGAAAATGATCTTCGGCTTTAATTGTAATTTGAACGTATACTTTGTAAATGTAAAATGAAAATAATTCAACGCGGGCGCGACAACGGGCGCTTTCTAAGGCTTGAGTCGCGCAAGGTGCGTCCTTGCTGCCGATGACAAGTTTTTAAGCACCGCGCAGTGCTTGCACTTTCTCAGAATTATGAAAAATGACTGAATGTATAAATTATATAATAAATTTTATAAGCATAACAACTCATGCTATAACAACCAACTACATATCCCGCTCATAGCAGCCAGACAGAGAGAACCTGCTGTTATACACTGTTCCCCTCTGTCCCCACTGTCAAGACATTACGTGTTGAATAGCGAAACTGAACATGCTTTTATAGCTATATACTTAACATAGCTTAGTTACGAGAGCGAGAGAATGAAAATCGTTCATTCTCCCGAGCGGAAATCGAACCCACAACGATCACACTTACAATCGGATACTGTGCCTTACTATTATATTATATTTAAATTATATTTTACAACTATACTATTCAGGCTTTCCAAGCAATTACTGACAGCTATACGATAATGTCATCGCTTATGTGCTGGATTTTGATTGATTGATGTTTGCGTTAATTACTTGCGGACGTATCCATAATTGTTTAGATAAATCTAGAACTAGTTTAAATTATTAATATCATGGAAAGAGGCCGTCGTGGCGCAGTGACACAGCGCCTGATTGTAATCACAGTCATTGGGTTCAATTCTCACAGTGGAGAATTAGTTGTTTACATTTCGTTTCTGGTAGCCAAAGCGTGCGTAGTATAAGGATTCGTCACACGATGCGTTATATCTCAAAAATTTGGTAAAAAATGGAGAATGTTACGCTTTAACATAAGGTTTAGCGTGCACCTAAAAAAATATTTTTTCAATCATACAAATTTATATTTTCGGCTAGGACCCTTATTTCTGCTATCAGTTCTTACGTTGTACCAAGTTACATAATTGTAAATCCAATTTTGCAACAAAAAATACATAGCAAGACCAGTCGTGCCGAAAGGGCACAAGCGTATTATTGTAAAAGTGTCAGCTTGTGGGTTCGATACTCTGTCGAGGAAATCAAATAATTATTATATTATTTTCACCGAGTTCCGCCACTAAACGCACAATGCCTCCAGATTTCAGCGAAAACTGGGAAACGCAAATGTCTTAATGAAAACGTAGTATCTTAACACTAGGTTCCCAAAGTCCTTCTATCTAGCCTGACATGTGCAGGACACAGCATAAAAAACAAAACAAATAGATAGTGCGAATTCAAAAAAAATCAACATATACATATATAAATACATTGCATGCATATTTAGTATAGAAATGACTGAATGACAAATGCAACTGAATACATACATAGTAGTAGTAAAACATACAAGAGAAATCTAGAACAAAGGCGTTCGTTGCGCTGAAAACATATAAAAGATTATGATAAAAATGTCAGGAGGAGCAGGTAAAGAGATTTATGTCAGCTCTTTGTGCCTCCAAGTCGATTATTAATTCCCACGGAAAGTTTGGATAATTTCTTATTTCGAGCTTGTGAGCTGATTCCTTTTGTTATTTAATGGGCTGTTACTTGGGTTGGTATTGGGGTACAGTCTCTGACTGTAAATTGTATTGTAGGTTTGATTCCCATTTGGTGGAATGATTTTCTATGTTTCCTCGTTCTGCTAACAAGATGAAATGGAGTGAGAGAGAGTCGTAACACTAATATCCCTCTCCCTACACTGCTCGATGCGAGATACAGCGTAAAGTTAACAAAGACAACCTTACATTAATCAGCCAGTTCACTTAATTTCACCCAACTTGCAATAGATACTATTATGGCGGAAATGAGTGTCGACGAAATGAATATTGAACAGTAGGCAGAAAGAACCTAATGTCGCACAACCTAATGTAAATTATTACACAGCTTGAAGTAAAAAAAAATCAACAGCTTACCTCCATGGACTACCACAACTGATTTTTTTAATTCCAACAAATATTTTTCGAGATTAACACGTTCGACCAAACAAACTGAAAATTTTATTTACTTAAGAAGTTCCCTGAAGATAAAAATTTAATAATTAATAACGTTCAAGTTAAACTAAAGTTAAACTAAATCCCTTAAAAAATAATTAGGTCTAGCGCCTTGTTTGTAATTTAGGATCTTTAAGTATTAAGAATTAGCCAGATTTTTTTTAAATTTATTACATTAAAAAATTTTTTAGACTACTAGCACTCAAAAATAAATCCTTAATTTTTTCAGCTTCACGTTATATCCCGTACATAGCAGCTTAGACAGAGGGAAACTGGGGACCTAGTGTTAGGACACTACGTTCCCCTAATTTCTAGCGAATTCTGGAGTCATAGTGTTTTGAGTGGCGCTTTGCCCCGTTACCAAAATAAGGAAATGGAAATAAAATATTTCACTTCCTCAACTAGGTATCGATGATGGATCTCAACTGGAATGTTTTTCTTCGCCGACTCTACAATATGGGAGTGAATCTCTATATTTTTTTTAAAAATGGTTTTACAAATATTACTTTACTTTGTAACTTTGTTACAACGTAATAAAATCTACTAAACTGATGTAACTCAACGTACAATGACGACGACGACGTATTATCGAGCTGGTCTGATGATGGGGCCATGACCTGAGTAATGGAACACAATAGGGGTTACTAGTAAGCATAGGAAAATAGACAGCGTGAACCCATACTGGGTTCGTTAAAGTAAAACACTTCGTTCCTCACTTTCCGCCTTCATTTCGAGACATTACGTGTTGAGTGACGGAGCTTAATGTCGCTACGCGATAGAGATAAAGATAAAATAATAATAGTATATCTATGTATCTATAGTATTTATTATATCTCATAAGTACTAAATAACATTCCCTTATTGTGGTAACAAGTAGAGCTTTTCTTGGATTTTACTAATGAATTCTCTTGGAAGTGGGCAGATTTGAATCTAATAAATTATAATGTATTTCCATTGTACTAAACATTTATTCAAATGTAAATTTTTAATAATGTCAGTTGTTTATATATTAAATCTTATTGTTTTAAGATAATAATATTATAAGAGGGTGCGAATAAGGAAGCGAATTCTTATATTCTCACGCTTTTTTAATTTTATGGCAAAAGGGAACAATTTTTTTTGTAATACTTTAAGATCGTAACGTGACGTGACTGGAGTGCCATGTCATTGGCCCATAGCCAGTTTTTCGTTAATTACTAATGTACTAATTAACTATTTGAAATAATTGAATAAAGTTTCTGAAAGAGAAGGAAACTGAATACCTAATTGTGCGGCAGCAGGTCAAACAGTTCAAATAGTTTTTCTGAGCTCTCCCCGTGATAAATGCGGTAGAGAACGAATAGCGAAGAAACGCCTCTACGTAAAGTCAAACTGTCAAAACTGTCCCCAATGATTCGAACGGCTCTACGTTGTATATGATCAAATGGTTCAATCTAATATTGAGGTGCACTAGCCCAGAGATGAGAACAGTACTCCATACGTGGCCGAATCCGGGTCCTATATAGGGCCAATCGGTGTTTTGGCGTGAAGTACCGTCTCGCTATGCTGATGACCTCCACTTTCCTCGAGGCCAACTTGGCCTTGCTTTCCCGACAGTCAACCGAAATATTAAGGCCCAATATGCTGATACTGAGCACGGATAAAAGGGAAGTGTTTTGAAAGACTGGAGATACGACAATTTTTCTTCTTTTAGTGGTTAATGCGCGAAATTTTGTCTTCAGGGGATTAAATTGAACCAAGTTCTATAGAGGACTAAAGTTTGTTTCAGCACCGTTCAGTGAAAAAAGAAAGTTAAATTTATTATATGTAAAAATAAAAAATAAATTATAATAAATTAGGGATTTTGCAATGTCCAAGTATAATGGAGATGAATTTTTAGCTGTTATCGAGTGAAAGAATGAGGCAGGTAAAACGACCTAATCCCTTTAATCAAAGTTTCTTCGAACACAATGAAACTGGAATCAAAACGGTGGAAAATTCATTTGTATGTATGAATGTAATTTGTGGACGTTCTCCAAAAAATATTTATATACAGCTACATAATATATGTACTTTAGAAAGAAAAAAAAATAATATTGTGAATTTCTTTTTAGTACAATAATCCAAAATAAAATAAGTTAGGTAAGATAAGGCCATTTGTGGTGCAGGGGTAGAGACCAGGTGCCATTATAGGCATGAGATAGTGTAAAGAGTTTGGCCTCCATTACGATTGCTTCAAAATGGTTCATCAAGGCCTTGTCCACTAGTAGTCTATTTGGCCTATTTTGCGTTTTGATCTTAGTTTTCTTCTCGCAACTGTAGGTATTTTTACTTCTGAGGTCCTCCGCTGCATCAGTAAATGTAGTTGCGATCAGATCGCTGTCGGGGTTAAAAGGTGTTTGCAGCCCAGACGGATTTCCCGCAAGCAAGAACTTTTTTGACCTATTCTATTTCGGCTGCTTCGTCGCTACTGGAGTTAATCGAGCTGCTGAATAGTTGTATCGTTTTGGTCATGGTAAAGATCCTGTGCCTCAGCAAGACTTTTATACACCGAGCCACTAACCAGGATTGGGTTGTCGTCGGCGGGCCGCTAGTACCAAGTATTTCAATAAAAGTTTTATTTAAAATATGTAATAATCAAGAATCCTCGAATGAAAATCAACCACAAAAATATCATTTTGACAGTCACGCATTGTCGCACAACAGCCACCACTGAAAAAGTATATTTCATATTCAAAAATACAATTTTAGTATGAAAATGTACGCGGAGTCCGTTACAGCCAATTATTTGTGTTTACTTTCCGACCCTCGCGGCATTCATCATTCGTAGTGTAAATTTATTCTGTGCTCAATGGTTATACACAGCTTGGCTTAACGTGTGTTTAACCAAGGGTCGTTTGTAAAAATAGCCTATATATACCCTATTATAGCATATATATATATATATATATATATATATATATATATATATATATATATGCTATAACAACAATATGGCACTGTACGTGACGCGACGAGTTTGGATTCCATTTCCATTCCAGATAATTATATCTCACTTCTTCCTTGCACTGATAAAACGTAGCATTCAAAAAGCGGGGAGCTGTGGACCTTAACACGAGGTTTCCTTTGACTACTCTGCGATTTGTAAAAGATCTTGAAGGTATTTTACCTGTTATGACATTCAGTTAAGTATCCATTCAATAAATAAATAAGGATATAAACAAAATCCTTATGTCTTTGTTTTTTTAGTTTCATGCTGTGTGCCGCATATTGCAGGTCAGACAGAGGGAACCTAGTAATATACTCCGATCCCATTAAGACAATTCCGTTCCCCATTTAGAAACTCCCCCGAGTAGAAATCCAACAAACAGCCGTCGCGTTCACAGTCGCATCCTTGTTCCCCTGTATCACAACGGCCTCAATCCTAACTCTTCCTGATGACTTCATTGATAATTTTATTTTTTTATTATCTTATCACTAAAAGTTGAGCTTTAAGTTATAACGTAACGACAGAAACTAGATTTAATTAAAAAATACATTAAAATGTCTAACAATGTCAGTTGGTTATTGTTCAAAATGATCTTTTGTGATATTATTATTTGAAAAAAGTATGCATTTGTTAATAATTGTGATAGTTTTTTGTTATTTACATAATATTTCATTATTCATTACCATTTATGCCGTACGTTTTGTGAAACACAATCGTATTTCTTTTTTATATTCTTTTATTTAACTATTTTTGTAAAAAAAAATCATTTGTGTGTTATGTATGAAAAGTTTAATTTAGATTTTTTTTAGCTTCACGTATTCCGCATGTAGCAGAGGAGGCTCAGTAAACATAGTGTTAGGGCACTCTCTTTTCTCACCTCAGAATTTGAAGTCGTCACGCTTTGTCAAACAGAAGAGAATTGGGAACCAATTCACAACCATAGTATTTTAATCAGACATCTCCCTACTGAGCTTGAGCGACGATCTCGATAAATATGCGATAGATACAAATGTAGATACATATATTATCCGTAAAACAATAAAGAGAAAGCTTTTGTACATGGGAATCGAACACACAACTATCGTCTATAATCAGGCAATTCCCATATAAACCAAGATGCTATAAAGTCACACAGTGTATGTTATTTGTTTGTGTATTGACTCAACATCTATCGAAGCTTATTACTCGCGAACCATAAAAGTGAATTATGTGAACGCTACTTTGTCGACTAGATTTATATCAGGCATTAGAGGAGATAAAAAATTTCTTTTCGCATCTACCGATGATTTTTCTTTGCATACTTTTGTTTATTTTTCGTATGGAAATTCTTAATTTCTTCTGTAATGGCTGTAGAAGCTTTTGTACTTTGCGAAGTTCTGTTGTTACGTCTCTTATACTGAATTATAGTAGGTTTTTTTTATTAGAGGCTTTGTCGAAGGCTAAGGCGAAGTGGCAAAGTGTATGACTGTAAACGCGGCGGTTGTGGGTTAGTTTTCCACTAGGGGATATTAATACTAAATGAATTGTTTTTATTTTCTCGCTGTGGTAACAAGATGAAGCGCACCGTAGAGTTACACCTCTCATTACGTAATATTTTAAAATTAGGCAGATAGTGGAAAACGAAGTATATTAACACAGTAGGAATACAGTGAAAAGATAAAAAATACAATATGGCAATAGGTAAGTTTAAATGGTACAGATACTAAATGAGAGATAGTGGTACTAAACTGAGGTATGGTCTGAAAAGAAGCAGAAGAAGACTAAAAAACCGGTTAAACGCGAGTCGGACTCGCCCACGAGGTGAAGCCTCGAAGCGGCATCAATTTCAGGGCTATAAGTCGTTGGGAGTTATAAATTACAAAAGATGATTTTATATTAAATGAAAAGTTAAGGAAATCGAACCCACAACAGTCGCAGTCAGTTACTCTTTGCCTAATAACAAACAAAAGTGCGACTCTAATACGAACATGACTAACTTTTATTGCTATGTTCTTAGAAATTGCGAAGGAGTTTTGAATAATTGTAATAATATAACTTTAACTTGCTTGATTATTACTGTGAGTGGAGTACAAATCTCTTCTATTCTCTACTACCTTTAAACCTGTGGCTTCGGCTGCATGATCAAATTAGATTTACTAGAAGTGATGTAAATGTGTATGATATAAAACATATTTTAATTGCAATAAGCTGTTGTAAAATTAAAAACATAGGGGAGTGCGAGTCAGACTTGTCCACTAAGATTTTCGTACAAATTTCAGGATTGTAGGTACAACTTCAACTTTTTATAAATAAAAATAAATAAATCAGCTTCACGCTGTATCCCGCACACAGCAGAGTAGGCAGAGGGAACCTTGTGTTAAGACACTCCGTTCCCCAGTTTCTGCCGAATTCTGGAGGCACTGCGTATTGAGTTCAACTTTTTAAAATATTTTTTTTCTATTAAATTTTTACGTTTCGGATTTTTTCTTTTATTTATATTGTAAGTTCTCATCTTCACTTCGTACCAAATTTAATAGCTATACGTCCACAGGAAGTGCCCTAGGGAATTTGATTACGCGGCGAAATTCATACAAAATACAGCAAAAACGCAAGCATACAAGCTTAATTTTTGTTGTGCTTTAAGGGACCATAGACATAAATATTTTATAATAATTTTGTCCTGATATCTCCACGCGGATTGAGATAAAAGGTAGGTGGTAGGTGACAGACGGACAGACGAAAAATAAACTGATCGTACAGGGGTTCTGAGTTACTTTTGAAGTACGGAACCCTAAAAATATAGTATACATAAGTTCACATGATTTGATAATAATGAATTCGTACGATTCTAGCCTTAAGCAAATGTTCTAAGTCACTAACAAACTTCTTTAAAGTATACTATACCAGTGACTAGAACTAGAACGTAACTGTAAAATTTGTTAATAATAATTTAAATTAGGCTACGTGTTATGTATGATATCGGAATTTACATTTAATAGCTGGAGGCTGAGTAGCTTCGAGATTTCTCGTTAGATTTACTTGTGTTATATTAAATTTAGAATTAACTAAATTATAGTCTCTAATTTACTTTATATAGACGGTGGAAGCATCTGCGCTCCTTTACGGGAACCGCATATAGGGTAAAATATATCAAACCTATACCTAAAAAAACCATGATACCTCAACAGTTTAGACGTAGGATTCTTTTTTTAATTTTGCGATGTTTATTCATACTGTATTTCGTGTGACGCAGTTACGCATAGATGCCAATAACGTGAACACATACAACTAAGTGTTGTCGATTTGCCGTTTGTCATTCCCAAAAAACATACTAGAGCGAAAAAGGGATACCTCTCGTACGATTTTACACAATTCAACATCGCCGCCATTAACCGACTCGATTTCTTGAATGAGGCGTGTACGGCGTTATCGTTTTGATAAGTTTGTGTCTGTGTGTCATTCTTGACAAAGGAAGTTTTAATTTTAAACGATAATTAAATAAAATCACTTTTTCATTTTTGTATAAATCTCTTTTGTTTTAATTGTATTTATAAAGTTTTTATACAGTAGTTAAAACTATGGTTTCGTTTAAAGTGGTGATGATAAAAACATTGTGTATAAATTTATTATTTTTTTTAGCTTCACGCTTGTATTCCGCACGTAGCAGGGACGGCGTCATGTTCCACCACCCAAAACACAATGCTTTGAGAATTTTGTTGGTTAGTAAGGAACGGAGTGTGTTAATGAGAACCTACATCATCTGCCTACCCCTGCTAGGTGCAGGATTGTCTGGAGTTACGGGCTGTAAGTTGTGAATCTCGTCTCAGAAGAAAAAATATATAAGTTTTAACCGCGTCATCTATATCTTTATAAATTATTTATTTAATGAAACGTTGCCATATTTACAAAGTTAAAATGTTACCATATTTACAAAGCGAAGGTAGCTTTACTGTACAATATTCGTTTACTACCTTTTGATTGCATCTGAATACAAGTGACCCCAATATTACATTTAAATTTTAATTTTAATTCGTAATATATATTTAATTATTTTCTTCTTATAAAAGAATATTATGTTTATAAAGGACAGGAGTCAACACTATTCCTGCTACGGGATACAAGCTTTACAAGTGCAACAGTAAAAGCTCCAGGTAATTAGTATAAAACACAGTAGAGATAAAAGTTACTACTTGAATTTTAGGAATGGACATTTTTCAACTCATTTCCGGTTTAGTTTGTAACATAATGTTTTTAAGGCTGTCGTGGCGCCGTTGAGGGGCCTCACTCGATATATAGATAAACAAAACATGGCGTTGAAATCTGCCAGTTAACATAAAATGTCTCGAAATTGGATCAAAAACAAGTAACTAAGCACTAGGTTTCTACCCCAGATTGGTATTATACAATGTTCTTAATATGCATCATTATACACTTTTTTTTACCTTTACACTATCCTGCACATAGCAAGGTAGACAGAGGGAACCTGGGAACCTAAGATAGTCCATCCTCATTATAATATTGCTCTTCCCCACCTATATAGTTATGTATTATATACTTAGTATGTACATGTAAATATGTAGTTTGTACTTAGATGGATATGTGTATGTATAAGCTACTTACAACTTGCAACTTTGCAACTCAGTTACTTTAACGGTAAAAGGTAATTGTTTACTTTGCAAGGATTTCGAGCTCTTTAAAGTTGTGAAAATGTTTTAGTTTTATTTTTGTGGTGATTGGTTTCGATTTTTAAACGTTATGTTTTGAATGTGGAGTACGTAGTAATGTGACACTAAATTATCTTTGCGTATACTTCATAATGAGAAGAAAAAGTTAAGCAAAAAGTGGGGAATGGGAGTGTCTTAATGAATACGAAATACCTTGACTCCACTAGATTCACAGTTTAAGACACTTCATTATCCGTATTCCACGTAAAAGTTAAGCTTTTTACCGTAGCTAGGGTATTAAAATACGTTCTTAAGCATTTTCAATGTATTACTTCCACACTTAGAAAAGAAATAATCCTTTTTCAGAAAATATATTAAATTTTAACAAAGCGTATGATTTCTTAGAGGAACGAGTTTGTATCCAGCTATATTCAAATTTTTAATCGTTTTCTTAAAATCGGCAAAGTGCGAGTCGGACTCGCGCACTAAGGGACAATATCTATCAAAACGAGATAGATGGGCGAGCGAGATAGAGCGACACACAAGTGGACGGATGGATTCATTAAGAATCCGTTGCCCATCCACTCTTCACCACTCGTCCACCATTTTACTCTTTATGTACGGGACCTTAAAAAGTATGAATAAGTTATTCTTTCGAGTAGGGGTCGCACCCTGAACCGTCGTTTACAGTCAGAGGCTGTTTTGTAGCGCTACATTTTTGTTACATTTTTAAAATGGCATAACATTGTAAAATAGTTCTATAAATATCATTACATTTTCATATTAATTAAATTTCAAACACAAAGTAATATGTAAGATTTCAGTCTCTCGTACTTTGATATCTCATCCCATCTGTACAGGACCAATTAGTCTGCACTGTGAGCTTAGAGGCTTAGCAAAGTCTGGTATAATCCTCACCGTTTTTACTTCCAGTATAAAAAGAAGGTTTCCTTTTCATACAAAACTTTTTAGATCTGCCTACGTTCGGTTAATTACGTATCCAATGATGTATTGTGTTTTTTTTTGGCTTCTCGTCGTATTCCGGATATAGGGAGGACAGGGGGACACTGTTGTGAAAACACTCTGCCAATTTTTTGAGATGTTGCATGTTGAGTAGAGGATCTCAACGTAGATAAAAACAACGATAAAACGTAGATTTATCATATTACCCTAGAATGAAAAAAAAATTCTTCGAGTGGGGTTCAAACCCACAACCGCCCCGTGTACAATTGGACGCAATGCCACTATTTTAAAAAGTGTTTATTTCGAAAGTATAATGATTAAAAGTAGGAATGGAATGTATTAAAAGTGAGTTCTCTTTAACTATCCTGCTAAATGCGGGATACAACGTGAAACTAAAAAAACTGAACGTTTAAACTATTAATATTCTCGATCTATAAAATATGAAAATACCAATAAGTTAGGGTAAGTTAGCTTCAAAAACTTTTAAGTTATTTAAAAGAATAGCGTTCTTTATAATTAATAGTGCGCCGCGCTTGGCTGCGATCCAAGCCAATCGTCTGATAGAACTTTATTTTTATTTAAAATTTCATCTCGTAGCCTCCGCGTAGCTTTTGACTTAAAAATTAAATTTACACTTCGACGTCTGAACGCCGTATTTTCTGACCATTTATCAAGAGATTCATTCTCTTTTTATTTCAGGGTTCCGTATGTAAAAAGCAAAAAGCAGAAACCATATAGGATCGCTCTATCGTCTATCTGTCTGTCAGTCTGTCTGTCAAAAATATTAGAAATGAATATCAAATGTTTGATATTCATGTCTATTATTTACTTTACAGTCATAAGTTAGTATGGAACCCGCGATGGCCAAGTCAGACCCACAGCTGAGTGGTTGTCGTTTTTGTCTTTTTCTTTACGTTTCTTACTTTTTCTGTCTGACAGGATTTATGGTTAGAGCTCTGCTCATTTAACTTTTGAAAGCTTATTATGTTTTACTTAGGCTTAAGTAAACTAAAATATGAGTGTTTATTTATTAAATTGATTAATATTTTTGGTTGAATAAAATATGAAAAATAAACGCTTAATAAAAAAGATTTTGGTTTTTTTCTTAAATTACACCTATTTCGCCAGTCGTGGCGCAGGGGCATAAGCGTGTGACTGTGGAGGCGACAGGTTTTGGGTTCGATTCCCATTCATAGAAATGAAATAATCAGTATTTTTATTTCTTCCTTTTGTTGTCGATTCAGCAAAAAATGGCTTTTCACTAAAAATACAGACAAATTAAGTAATTTGTCTCTTCTCCACGTCACCGCCAATAAAAAAAAGAAATCTATAAGGATGCCGAGTTCTGTTCATGCTCGAGATATTTTTTAGAAATTTCGCCTGCATTGTGTATCAGAATACAACGCCGCACTATGTCTTGTTATGAGAGCAAAGAAATTAATATAATTAATTTCCCCAAGTAAGAACCGTACCCACAATCGTTATATTTCAGTACCTACACTACTTGTAATGTGTGTTTATTTTTAAATACACGAGTACATTTTGATATAGGAATTAAGTTTAATACCTATGTCAATGTTTAGTTAGCAGAATCGTAAACGAAACAACCTGAGAATCGAGTCGAGGCAAATTGCCGTTTTCTAACTATATTCCCACTTAAAACATATAAAAAAAGCACTCTATTTAGTAAATAATAAAGTTGAAATTTCATCAAAATGGATCCTTCTAACCCATTGTTCTGTAACTACTGGGTATATTTCCGTTAGCATTTACACGTTTACTTGGATTTAGTTGAAATAAAAGTTAATTTGTACTGGAAATTATGTTATAATGTGTGGAAAGGCTTAATTTCTTTGTAAAATTAATATAGTTTAATGTAAGGTTTTGTTGAATTTAAAAAAAAATCTGCTTCTCGCTGTATCCCGCACACTGCAGGGTAGGCAGAGGGAACCTGATGTTAAAACGCTACACTTTCCCTACTCTCCGCCGAATTCTGTAAGCAGAAAGTGAACGGTACTCAACGCCGTGATTTGCCTCGACGCCACCAACATTTGATTTGAATCCCGCATAATAGTAACACGTAGGTGGAGAGCGCTCAGTATTAAGACACTCCTACCCAAATTTTTGCCAGATTTCGATTTTATTTCTCAATTTTAATATAACAAATTTTACAAGTTTACACATTTTTTTATATAATACATTTATAACTAAAATATAATACAATATATAACCTTCAGTAATTTTTTTTTTAGATTCACTTAGCTAATTTATCGTAGTAGTAACCAAGTGTTCCCCACACACTAAAATTTTCGAGATATTATACGCTGTGGGCAGAAATAAACGTTACGTTTTGTATTATTGCCAGAGGATAATTCAATCCTCTCAGTAGGAATCGAACTCATAACCGTCGCTATTACATTCAGACGCTGTGCAAGCCTAATGAACATACAGATCACAACACATACTAAATTGTTAATATTTTTTGTAACAGATATGAATCTGTGACGCTTTCTATAGGTACTTTTTTCGTTTTGCTAAAGCAACCTTATTCAGCAAATGGGTTAATATAAGACTGTTTAAATAGAAATAAGACATAATTCAGGCTGTCGTGGCGCAGTAACAAAGTATGTAACTGTAGACGACGGATGAAGATTCAATCTCTACTCTCTGTAGGCGAATAATTAAATTAAAAATATATTCATTTACCCGCTGTGGTAGAAAAGCGCGGCGTTGAACTCCACCACTCAACACGTAATGTGGGAAATATAAGAAACACCGAAATACTAGGTTATCTCTGCTAAGCAAGAACAAGTTTCAAGCTGTTTCTTTTTATTATAATAATAAATACATATAAAATGAAAATTCACTCTGTATAACGTGGTAGGCTGAAGGAAACTGAGAACCTAATATTCAGATGGAAGTATCTTCACTTCCACTTTCCCCACGCATCACGTGTTGGCGGATCTCAACGCCGCGCTTTGCGTCGTCACCAGAGCGAGAAAATAAACATATTAAATATTTTTTTTCTCCAACTGGCAATCGAAGCCACAATCGTCGCGTTTACAGTCACACCTTTAGAAAAGAAATTAAGAAAAATAATAAAAATGGAAAACAATATCACTATATCATCAGTGTAGCGAGACAAAACCTAAAAATTTAAAACGCTCTATTCTACCCTGAACGTGAACAGACCGCTATGAATGGCGTAACTTAACTCCGACGCACTCAAAAGACAAGATAAACCGAGATAAAATTTATAATATTTTCAAAGTACTAAGTGGTGAATTATAATAAAATATTTAAACTTATTAGGAAACATATTCTAATCAGATTTAGGTTAATTCCACCTCCATATTAGGCGTAACGACTCAGTGAACCCCAAACTTCTTGCATATGGCACAATTTGTATTATAGTAGATACGCCCGAATATAATATTGTAATAGAAAATTATTATTTACCTTCTGTATAATATTCTATATAAACAAAGCTGAAGTGTCTGTCTGTGATTTCAACTGAACTGTTTTGAAGCTCATATAAATATTTACACAATATTAAAATACAAATAAAGCATTCCTTTTTTTATATCTATCTGTATTTTAAATACTTAATTAGAA
>DWAP01000528.1:0-20670 GCA_018230625.1 Heliconius eleuchia
TATATATATATATATATATATATATATATATGTATATTTATATATAGGTACTACTGCGATAAAGATAAATCGACTATTAATAATTTAGCTTCATAAAGTCAAATATTGATTACATTTATTTAGAATTTTGTCAATATAAAAATATTATTTATATTTTCATACTTATTTATTTAATTATTATTCCAGTTATTCAAATTCTCGTTTCTATGGGGAGTATTTTCAACCGCTTTCATTTTAATCTTCTTATTATTATCTACGGAACATACAATGGAAGCGTTCTATAATTTAATGAATATTAAAGATTTTTTTCACGTAAGTTTCATCATTTGTGTATTTGTACTTTTGAACTTGACTGCTTATTGTATTACCTTATAGTTGTGTGCTTATAGTATGTAATACATATATTTTTTCAGCTTCACGCTGTATCACGCATATAGGAGGGTAGGCAGAGGGAACCTAGTGTTAAGACACTCGGTTCTTCACTTTTTTACAAATTTTCGAGTTATTGCGTGTTGAAGGCCGAACTCAACGCTACGAGTATTAAATAAAATCAGCTTCACGCTGTATCCCGCACGCTGTTCCCGGTAGGCAGAGGGAACCTAGTGGTAAGACACTCTGTTCCCAACTTTCTGTCAAATTCTGGAGGCATTGCGTGTTGAGTAGCAGAACTCAACGCCGCGTTTTATTTGGAAATATAAATTTAAGTAATTATTTCATCTCCTCGAGTGGGGATCGAATCCACAACCAGTCGTGTTAAACCCGGTCACACTTTGTGCCCCTGCGCCACGACTGGCCTTACGAATATTAAATATTTCATAATTTTAAATATTTCATTTCCTCGAATGGCTTGTTTGATAATTGGCTCGAATGACGAATCGCTTGTGCCTCTGCACCACGACGGCAAATACACAGATAATTTATTTTAACCTACGATATAATTAACTTGTTATATTAGAAACTTCTTAAATCATTTCTCCTGCCACCTGATGAGGAATGAGTTTGAATTTAATTTTTCTATAATAAATAATCATCGTTATATTAAAATATATTACAGGAATCAAGATTAGAATTAAATTTTTTATTGAAATATTTTTTAGTTATTTAATTTATAGTTCTTTCCTTAATTATCTCCCTTGTAAATCGAGTGCTATCAACAGTGACTATCCCAACATCTCGCTGTACACAGTTTCGTTGCTTCTATTCTAGAACACCAGATTATCTTTTATTTGTTACAATTTGAATATTATCTCTGACTATACATATTCAGGAGAATCTTGATAAATAAACGAGTGAATTTGAGCGCGGCTCTCTAAAATATCAAAGTTTACAGTGACGCCTCATTACATTATAGTAATGTAGCTGAAACAAGATACTGAACATTCTTGTTGCCCAGTCTTCGTATCAAACACACAGTGGCCTTTGTGAGAAATCTGTGTGAAATGCATTGGATACACATCTTCGCATTATCAATACTAGCGGTACACTCACGGCTTTACCCGCTTATTGTTATATTATAATCAAATTATGTAAAAGCTTCATATAAATTTTATCTTATATGTTTTAAGGATATAGCTATATTTGATATATTAGAAAGGGGAACAAACGTCCATCGTCACAAACTTTCACATATTTTATAACATTATACAATACAAGTTTTTAAACTCGTCAATAATGCATCATATTGAAAATAATCTTCTTCTGTATATATAAAAGGACATGTACCCAACTGACTGAAGTAAGACGCACGCACAGCCGTAACCGGTGACGGTAGAAACGTGAAATTTGGACAGACGTTTATTTTCATAATCTGGATATCCACATCCACTAAGAAGGGATTATGAAAAATTTTAATCCTAAAGGGATGAAATTGAAAGTTTGTATGGATTTTTTTTTAAATCGGCACCGATTTTTATAAAATTTAAAATTCAGACACTTAAAAATATTTCATTAAACACGTGTTTCATGGTTTATTAGAATTCATCCCCTAAGGGTTCAAATAAGGGGTTGAAAATTTATATGGAAAAATCTTCAAATCGCCACCGATTTTTATGAAAAATTAAATTCAGACTGTTAAAAATATTTTATTGAATACGTGTTTCGTGTTTTTTTAGAATTCACCCCTAAAAGTGCAAATAAGCGGACGAAGCTGCGCGCGCCCACTAGTAATATATATAACGGGGACTTTAACGTAAGGTTGGATAAATGTTGCGGCCATGAATTGAGAGCGGGGCAAATGGTCCGATAAATTTTGTAAAAAGAATTACAATTTTTTGAAAATTACAATAGGAAATTATTATTGCGAGACATTATCACGTCCAAAAAACTACCTCAGTGTGTTAAGATGTAAGTCTTTAACCATTGTGTGTTGTCAGCATATGTCAGCATATGGTGACTACGTATGTTACGGTCACATACGCGGCAACGTTTTATATTTTCCGTCGCCGTTCTAGAACCGGAAATGAAAACATCCGTTGGAAAACAAGTGTATCCGACATCGTAGACGTGCGATGTGCCAATGCGCGGAACACGTTACGACAAGAACCGATGGCCGTTGAGGTCTTGTGTTGCGATCGCGAACAGGACGACGACGCGCTTTGAAATAGTCCGCTATCAGATGGAACGATGTTGCGGGGAGCATTAATTGATTTCTCTAATTTAAAGATAGCCTACGTTAATCCCTGATTATATAACTTAATTTATATTTATATTATTTAATTTATCAATTACATAAAAACAGAATGGGAAAAACATCATGTGATAAACGAAGAAAAATATGCTTTTTTAGAAAACGTATAACAATTTTAACGAAGTGGTGTTAACAGAACCAGCATCTCATGAAAAACATCACTAAGCCATACGTTCATTTTATTATGAAAAAGAACATTTTCCTTTCCTAAGTATGTAATTACACTTTAAAAATATCAGAAGAAAAATATGGGTTGACATCACATTAAAAACCTTCACGCATATATCGTTAGGAAGCGATTTCATTTTGTACTTTGTAAAAATAGGAAATTCCGTAGACAACAATTTCGTTTATAAAAATATACACAAATAATTATAAGAAATTTTCACAATAATAAAATAAATATGCAATATTTTGCGAAATCATTTGATGGTCAAACATATGTAATGAAAATACTCTATGTAGATTTACTACTAAAGTAGTAAATATTACAAAATTACATACACTACAACTACAATTACATAAACTAGACACACTATCAAGACCATTTAAATTAGTTTTCAAAATCTTTTCCCACACATTTTCTTTTTTTTACAATATGATTCCTTTATGAAAAAAACAATAATACTACTGAAAATTAATATATTATTTTCGACAAAGAATTATTGTTGAATTCATTATTGTTGAATACATTTTAAAATTACACAATATATTAAGATACTGTCAAAATTGTTTTGTTTATGCAATTTTATTATTCATGAGTTTATTTTCAATGAAGTCTTTGCATATATTTTTAAGAACGTACGGAATATATTGTAATAGCTCGGAAACTTGATATGCATACGACTTATAACAAAATGGAATCAAAGAGAAAAGACAGAACATTTACATAATAAATATTATAATGCAAATGAAAAACTTTGCACACTCCAGCGCTTACATGAGAACAAGCTTATTTCATTGTAGCGACCCGCTCGCGGCTTTGCCCGCTTTAATCACGGTTAGTAACGGTAATTCGGATAATATATCGATATAAATACAAAACGTTGTAAGGAAAAAGTTTTTTCATAGTTGAAACGTAATAATAAAATTGCATAAAATTGTTGAATATGATTATACCTTAACATGATTATACTAAATCTAAACACAATATGAACTTCTATCAACTATCAACTCACAATCAAAATTTATTTTTCAATGACCTTTACTTTTTTTAACTTATGTACATCACCATTTCTATCCCGTCAAATAAAACAACCTTTTTTTATGTCACCAATGTTCAAAAAACTGTTAATTGAATTGCGTTAAATCTGATCCGACTAAATTAATAATTTTAATGAAAATTATATTATTTAGTTACACTTGCGATAAATCGACGTAATTAAATTGTGTCAATTTTTTTTATGTAAATTGCTTTTAACTTCAAAATAATTCTTTAAGTTGGTTTAGAATTTGAAATATTACTCTACTTTAAAATGTTAGTCAATTTTCGAGGCGCACTTAGTAAATGGCTGTTGCAACTCTGGGTGAATGAAATATTTAATATGTTCATTTCCTCGCTCTGCTACGAAGCAAATAACGTAGCGCACGTTCAGTTTCACCATTCAACACGCAACGCCTCAAAAATTTGGAGGAAAATGGCGTAAACTGCGGGATACAGTGTGAACCGACACCAAAGCAAGGAAATAAAAATATCAATTTCGATCAATATTTCATTTCCTCGGGGTCGAACAACCAGTCGCGTTTAGTCACACACTTGAGCACCTGCGCCAAAACTGGCCTAACACCACTTGATTTCCGTTTTCAATGCCTAAGCTGCAATCATGGTTATTTAAATAATTCCAAAATATACGAATAGCTTATAAGAAATGCTGTATTTAGTTTTCAAAGTGTAGAATGCATTGTTACCGTGAGACAGGTTTCAGGTGTAAGTTTGTACTTTTGTAGCGTACAGGTTACAGTTACTTACGAAAGTTAATAAATAGACTTCTATTCGGATATATCGAAAATCGTTATCGACATTTTTAACTGGTCTCTCTTAATAATATAATATAATATTCATTTTTAAAACCTTAGAAATTGTAGCCTGTAAAAGTTTCTTTCCGTATCAATCTCCTTAATTGCATATTTTAATAATTAAAAAGCATTTTCAGCGAAAGTAAAATAAAAATCGTAGGCGGAAAGTATATGGAGCTTTTATTTAACATTCTCTAATATATTAGCAATAAACTACGTTTTAAAACTTAGAGACTTAATTACTGGAAAATACTGTTGCCAGTAAAAAGGATTTGCGGTTGTTGTTCTTTTTTACGTTGCGCTGGTTAATAAGGACTTTTTAGTTATTTATTTTGCCACTATTTACAATAAAGTATTATGAAATATTTATTGTTTATTGGATTTGAAATAAATAATAATAATATAATACAAATATATTAATATTTATTATTATTATACCTTATACTTTACGGAGAGCCATAGTTGATCTAGATTTTTATTATTTCTTTGTTCACCGTTGTTATTGTAATAAAATTTGTTTCTTTTTAGATTTACGTTGTATCCTACATGTAGGCAGAGAGAGCTTAGTGTCAAGACACTTCGCCCCATCTCTCCGTCGAATTCTGGAGGCCTTGTGGGTTAAAAAATCCTCAATCTTTAGCATTTACAGTCACACGCCTATGCTCCCGTGTCAAGACTGGCCTCAGCCTAGGATGTTCACATTCATAGGTATTCGTTACTAGATAACTCTAAACTAGAGGAACAGATTCTAGCGAAAACTGATATAAAGGTACTAGAGTGACAAATTCGAAAACGCAAATTCTTAAATCAATTAGACAGTTAAACGAAAGTAAGCATAAATCCTATTGCACGCGAACGGAGTCGTGGACGCGGTTACTGTTTAATAAGATTCTCTAGGAGACAACAGAAAATGCAGTCAAAGTAAGCTGAAGTTGTGTGATATTCCCTTGTATTTTACCCTTAATATGTTGTTTAAGTTAAAGCACTATTTCTGAGAAATTTTAACTTCCACCCTTATGAATATTTTATACGATGTTTGACAAAACTATGCATTGTCAAGTTCACTCTATTCCCTTGATTCCAGATGTATTTTAAAATGTCTTTCATTTTTAAGTTACACTTTTGTAGCGCCAAGTCGACAAAAGCACAGTAAGTTATGAAAGTTGAGAAGTTGTTATTGTACATAAAACTGAATTTCTATTTATTTTATTGTTATCGCGGCTCATTTTAGCATTCTTTAAATTGTCATTTAAAATTTGCAGCTCATTGAACATTTTATTATTGTATTTGAAAGATGAGAAATCAATCTTTATTTTGAATATACAGTTAGTTTTATAAAAGTATACGAAAGTATACTTAATATTACATAGTTTAGTATTTAAAGTAAAAGGATTTATCTAAACCGTATCCTGAGCGGTATATTACCCATTACGTGACTGAAATTTTGGGAAAGCACATGCAGGATTTTGATTTTTATTCAGTGCACGCATGAATGATAAATTGTCAAGTATCAAAGTTGAATAACGCTTTAGCAAAATCACTTTTCTATCACAACTAGTCGGTTACGACCAGTAAGTTGGTTTTAATGACTGAGCGGCGATTTATCCAGTGTGTTTTAGATGTATTTTTGTTTACAAAGTGAAGAAAAATTCGTCAGAGTCAAAATATAGTGCGTTCTTTGCGAAAGCGACGTGTAAATTTTCTTAACAACTTTATATTAAAATCACAAAATAAAAAATATTGTAGTATAATATTTCATTCTCTTACAGGTAAACAACTTCAATTTAATCACAGACCCTTTCGGCGTTGGGCTGATCGGTGTTTATGATTTCGGAACAATGAGTCCATTTACAATGGTGGATAATGCAATTCTCATATTTACTATAATATTTATATGCACAGCTTTTATACGTTCTTTAATAGTTCAAGTTTTATATCTAACTGTTAAGCATTGCGTGGATGTCAATTTAGTGGACACACCTCACTATTTATTATTTGCCATTTTGCCACTAAGTACCGAATTCATGGAAGCTCACAAGATTTTTGTTCTTTATATTTATTCATATCTCTCTGCAGCGTTGGTAGCTTGCTTGGTAAGTACGGTTTATGAAAATATTTGTTAATTTCTCTTATTTTCCTTTGTCATATAGATGATTGATGATTATAACTTTTTTTATTTTATTTTAAACCAGTTCTGTCTGTATATTTATGATTTACGAATATATTATAATATTTTACTTATAATATTCCTCTAAAAATTTTATATTAAAATTTAAATTCGCTTGCGCTCGCGCTTCAAACTGTATCCTGCCCCCAGCAAGGTAGGTAGAGGGAACCTAGTGTTAAGTTCCCAACTTTCCGCTCAATTCTGGAGCCATAGCTTTTGCCTCGAAACCAGAGCGAGGACATGATAAATATATAAATATAAATAAATATTTCATTTTCTTGAGTGGAGATCAAACTAGCAACCAGTCGCGTTTACAGTCATACTTCTATTGCTCTGTAAACACTTTTTGATATTAATTATAATAACCTGGATACTTTATTGTACTTGTACAACTAATACGATACTAACAAAAAATAACTTAAAGAATTTGCATGTAATTATACTGGTGAGGTAGGGGCACAAGCCTGAAATCTTAACCCCGAACGGTTGTGGGTTTGAGTCCCATTCGGGGAAATGAAATATTCAATATTTTTATTTGAAATCTTCAATGTTTTAATTTTCTCCCTCTGGAAACGAAGCAAAGCGCGGCGTTAAGTTGTGCCACTCATCACGCTATAGGTACCTTTAGGACTCTGTTGAAAGTGGAGAACGGAAGTGTTTTAATGGAGACGGAGTATCTTAACACTAGGAACTCAGGTACTCTCTGTCTAAAAAATCTATTATAAAATTATTAAGTGCAACTTCTTATAAATTTCATGTTGTACACACACTCACAGTCCTTATAACAATTTTTTCTATAAAGTTGATCGGTTACAGGCTATGTTTACTGCAACTACATCCCGAATTCTGCATAGTCTATATCATTCTTTGAAAAATATTTATATTGTTGGATTGCTATGTTTTTTGGGATTCATTTTATCAATGCCCCTTATCGCTGTGAGTATTTTTTTGCTAATTGTGTTAGTACTTTATTAATCATTATTAATCATATAAGTTATTTCTTAAATAGTATTCATATTATTTCTTTTTGTAGATCTGCTCGAGTCTGCCAAATGTTTCATAGCTATATGAAACATGTAACTAAATACATAATGTAATCTATATTTAGTAAAATGTCAAGATATGTTATTTATTTATGTAAATTATACATATACGTATATACATTTTTATCATCACGCTGGCTGTCGCACTTGGCAGGGTAGGCAGAGGAAACCTGGAAACCTAGTGTTAAGGCACTCCGCTCACGTTACGTCAAAGTCGAAGCATTGTATATTGAGTAATGGAACTCAACACCGCGCTTTGCCTTGTTACCAGAGCGAGGAAAAAGAAAATATAAATATTTCATTTCCCCGAGTAGGAATTGAACCCATAACCGACGTCTTTATGGGTTAGTCGCACGCTTGTGCCTCTGCGCCACCATAGTTTTGAATTGAATAAAGCAATTGGAATAGACGCTCCACTTTTTAAAAATAATACTAACAATCATATAAAGTAATAATTGGGAATACGTTTTTAAAATACGTTGTTCATGCGCCTCTTCTTTTGAAACATTATCTGTTACGCAAGGCAATATTTTTTCGCTTTTATGAGCGAATATAAATATATAATTTGCGATGGACCCCAAACATGCTTAAAAATTGTAAAAATATATATTAATTTACATATATTCTTTTAATTGTTATTATTTTTTTGTATTTATTATAAAAAAAAGGACCACCTTTCTCTAATCGGATAGTCGCCTGGGATTTTTATGGTGAGACTTATATCTTCATTAAAAACTACTTGGCCCTAGAAAAAATTATAATTAAAGACGGACGTGAATAACAAGCCGGAGTTTGAAAACTGGTCACCACTGTACTCCAAAAAAATTATATGAACAAAAATTCTGCATATTTTAATCGTTTTCTTACATGGATAAAAAATATTCGGTCAACAGACAGATTATATCGTATTTTTTGAAGAATAAATAAATATTTTATTGCTGTTGTATAAAATTTTAGCATATTGGGTGCTGAAGGCTAGCCATGTTTTTTTTTATAAAATACTAGACTTATTCTAATAAAACTTAGATTTTCAATCATCTAATTTATAAAAATCAAGTTTCTTTAATCAATAATAATTTAATTTAATTCAATGTAACAACGATTATTAATGTCATTCTTTAGGTCATATTTAAGTATCTAACTTAAGGCGGATAAGGCGGAGAAAATCTAGTGTTAAGATACTTCCTTCACTCATTTTCAATTAATGAAAGAATAATGTCAACCACATCCTTCTTTAAAAGAAAATAAAAACTAGGTTATATCAGAAAAACAAAACTAAAACCACAAACACAATGAAAGAATGTAAACATTATTTTAATAAAAATGACGATGACGCTAGCTGATTTATGTGATAGAAAATTTTGAGCAAACGAAGACCAAGCAATCAATAAAAAGACGACATTACAATTATGTTCTCACTTAATTATTAATTCCTTTTTGTAATATGTAACAATTGAAAGATAAAAAAACAAGACCGAAACAAAATAGGAAATTTTAATAATTCGATCTACGTTCTTCATTACTGTAATTTGGTTGAATTTTTCCTGCGCATAATATAAAGGATGCGGGTACGCGCTGCAGTCATCTGTTCCTAAAAAAAGGGTTCGACGAAAACCTAAATTCTGCAAAGTCTGTAATTGATAAGTCAACAAAAGAAATTAATAGTTCAACCTAAATTATTAAACTATCTAAATTCATAAAAATTATTCATATAAAAAAATATATTTTTAAAACCAGGAGGCTTTTTTAAAAAAATGGGACATTTATCCCCGGCTTTTCCCTACGCGTCAAAGAAAGTTGCTCTTTAATATTCCGGTTATTTCCTAATATTAGATATATATCTGAATGTAAATTATAATTATTAGGTCTATGCACAGCAGCACAATGTTTACTATTTACCGAAACATATTGTACCAAGCAAACTAGTCCGCACTAAGCTTGGAATACGTAATGGCACATTACGGCTGTGTAATGCATATTGTACGTTAATGGCTGAATAGAAATCTGATTTGCTGTCTTACTTAATAATTTAAGACGGTTTTTATCTACGAAGTACTTGGATACGTACCCGTAGTATATGTTATAGGCGCATAAGCGTGTGACTGTAAACGCGACAGGTTGTGTGAGATTCTCACTCGAGGAAATTAAATATTTATTATTCATTTTTTTGCTCTGGTGTAGAGGCAAAGCGCGGCATTGAGTTCCGTCACTTAACACCAGAAATCGGCGGAAAGTGAAGAGCGAATTGTCTTAACCCTAGGCTCTCTCTGCCTATCTTGCTTTATGCAAGATACATCGTGAAAGGGATTTTTTTTTAAATTTTCGTGTCCCTCACGTTCTAGAATTTGTTGGTTACATATAACTTAACTGTACCTTAGATTTTTTATATACTAAGAACCATTAAATAATATAATATTGCAATAATATTGCAATAGGGACACATTTTATCTTTACCAGATATAAAAGATGAATAAAATAGGGTAATCCCTATGCTGCATATTCTTGACACCTCACCAATTACTGGCATACCTACGTTTCATGTAAAAAATAACAACAATTCAGATCATCGGCTTTAACTACAAAATATCTATGCCAATATATAGTCGTTTTTATAAAATTGGATAAATCAATTTTTGTTTTATTTTGCTAAATAATAAAATATGAACAAAGTATTTCTACTGTTACCTTATACTTATCTTCTTTTCAAAATCGTACATTTTCTTGTACATTTGCTTAAAGTGACAATAATTGGGTGTTGCCCCCTACTAAGTATTTATAAATAATAACGGTACAGGTAGGATGTATAGAAACAACTTAAATCTTTAAATGCGATACTTATAAGAGATTTTTTTATTTTTACTATTTTCTCAACATCATGAATATTTAAAATTTTTATATAAGAATAAAATTTCTTTTCTAAAGACAAATTAAAAATATAAACTATTAAAAAACTATATTTTTTTAGGATAAATGAAAAAAATCCGATATTCACAATAAAGTAAAAGCGTGTAGCTCTCGACTGAGATTAAAAACCATATTGATAAAGTCCTCTCTTAATCCGTTTACGTGAACAAAACGTGACATTAGTTATTTTTAGTTCGCTTCGTTGTAGAAAATTATTGGAAAATTCTATTAGTTTGTGATATTTGTATATTGCGATTAATGAATGATATTCAATTATTCGTGTTCTAAATGATATTATATTTGGGAACGAAGTGTCTTAACAATAGTTAACTAGATATCTTCGACCAACCCAAAAAATATATATATATATATGTTATTTTATAGTTTTCGAATAAAACTTATTAATATTTTTCAATATAAGGTTAAAGGTAACGTTAGTTACTTAGTAGTAAAGAAATTAGTAACTACATTAAATCAATACAATCAATTTTTAAATGTTTGTTTTCTTATAGTTATCTTCTGATGCAAAAATAGGATTGCTTTACGGCTTGAACACATGTACTCTTTGCCTTGGGGCTTTGAAGGTGGCAATCGTAATGTGGATCTATGGAGTGAAAAAATTCTCTACGGACATCCACTTTTGGTTGGGTTTCAAGCCTACACAGTTTTGGAGGTACATTTGGGCGGTGCTACCCTTCTACATATTGGTGAGCGGCATTCAAACTTCTCTCAACTCCCTTCACCGAGTGACATTAACATTCATGATGACGTGAAAGGTTAGGTCAATACCTATTATACTACAATAGTATAATTGAATCAACAATATTCAAATTTCATCATTGGAAATACCTTTGTCAGGTGAATAGGTATTACCAATTGTGACGAGAAGGTAAATCAGTAGGCGGGTATTATAATACTCTCGCCTTTGAAAACAAAACTGATCTGAGTGCTGAGTTGAATAAATGGTACTTATAAGTAACATTCAATAGGTAATAATAGGGTCGACCGAGGCGAATCGGATCATTTTGTATTGAAAATATGAAAATCATACTAAAGCATATTATATGACACTTGTATTAGCTAAATAGAAATCATTAACAATCTAGCTATGTAAAAAATATAATAACTTTAATTATTCATAAATTATTCAAATAATTAACACGGAACCCACAAGACTAAAATATTCTACTCGCCTCATTTTGTGGGGCGAATAAGATAGAACATAAAATAAATTCTGAATATATTTTTTGTAAAACTATAATCTTTGAAATTAACAAAAAAGTTGAAATGATAATTAATGAGATCAATATTAATGAACATACGAATCTTTTCTACCTCTCATATTGGCACATTTTTGTGGTACCATTCTTCTATCTATGGCTCTGAATCCAATCATAACGAACCAACCTTGACTGGCCAATTCTCTATTGAATTTTTGTTTAATATTGTGACGTTCTGTGAATACAAACGCATATTTATAAGTTTGTAAGTTTGTGTATGGTAATTTATAAATCTTAACAGCCTCACGTTAAGGTAAGACACTAGACGCTTGAGTTATTTGACTCACATTATTTTAAATATCAACGAATTGATCCGATTACCCACTGATCCGATTCGCCTGAGTCTACTATAAATCGAACATTCACATAATATTATAGTTACTGGGATACTTCGGGCTACTAATAATAAATTTAAAACATTTTTTTTATTTTTTTTTGAAATATTTATTTTTCTATTTAAGTTTAAATATATATATTTTTTAATGTAAATGTAATAATTAAATATAATATCAATGACCTAATAGCACATATTTCAATTCAATATATTACTAATTCTTTTAACTATTGAAATGATATCTCTGCAATATTTTTTATAAAATAAGAAGACGACGACGTTATCAAAATTGTAACTGATGTAAAAATAATAAATTTTGTTTGATATATTTTTAGAAAAATTAAATCAACTTCACGCTGTATCCCGCACTTAAAAGTGTAGGCAGAGGGAACCTAGTATTAAGATATTCCATTTCCCACTTTCCGCTGAATCGTGGAAGCATTGGGTGTTCAGTGGCGGTACTCGATGCCGTGATTTGCCTCGACACTAGAGCGATGTAATAAAAATATAAACGTAAATAAATATTTTATTTCCTGGAGAGGGAACGAACCCACGACCAGCATACTTTGTGCCCCTGCGCCACGACTGGCATTAGTATAGCGCAATAATAATATTTTTTTTATAAGTGACGATGTTCAGTAATTAAAGCACTTAATAATATGTTTTAATGACTATAACGATTGCCATTTAAAACGATATTAAAGAAAATATTTTAATATAGGTATTATTTGTTTATAAGATATCTATAAGATTCTATAAGCTATATAAGAGCACTCAACCGTTATAAATGTTATTTATTTTATTCTTATTGTACAATATCAAAATTAATATTGTAGATTCAAATTGACTACAGTGACAGTGGACGAAATGAAAGTGGTCTGCAGAAACCGTAGCGTTTGGCGCTCCGTTGTCTCTGACTAACCCGCTAGAAATACAATATAGTATAGATTCAAATTTAAATACCATTGTATAAATCATAAAAAGCTAATTGGCCTGTATGTTATTTATAGAAGCACCGCTTCTTTAATCTCATAAGAACTGAAAGAGGAAATCAAAGAAAATATTATTTTTAAAATGAATTATTCCTATTATACGGTTCCCCCTGCCCACATGAAACTAAAAAAAAAATATTTGCTTCTCACAATTTTTGCCTAATATCATTTAATAAGTTACTTTAAACAGTTGATAAATAATTAATAAATGATTTATCAACTGTTTATCTCTTAACACCTGCTTTTTGTGTTTCGAGAATAATTACGACAAGTTAAAATATTGAATATTTTAATATATTATCATTTTAAAATTATTTAAATTAACTAATAACTCGAGCATCAAATGTTTAACAAAATATATATTAATTTTCTAGTAAAACATATAATTTCGCTTTAAAATAGTATAAATATATTTGTAAAAAAAAATTATGTTCATAAATAAAAAAGATACATTATTAAAAGATGCAAAAAGTACTATATTTTGAGAATTAATTTCCATTTCAACATCGCAACAGTTCAACGTTGAGATGGTTATAAGCTTTTTTCGAGCGTCGGGCCGGATGATTCCTTTTATAATTATGCATCTCCGCGCTGAGAGCGGCGAGTAACTTTGACCTTAACATTGAGCTGTGTCTGATCGATACTATCGTGTACTATCAAATTCACCGTAGGTAGATATCTGATGTTTGTACATATCTGCGTATTGCAATATCAACAAATACGCAGAACTGGATATTCCATTCTAATAGAACTATCAATTCCAAAAGCTGATATTGTGAAACAGGTTTGTTTATTAACATGTACAGCGGTGATTGTGTGAATATAATCCGAGTATATTGTAGTTTATAATGCACAATTTAAGTTTATTTTAAAAGCAAATGGTATCGAGGTAAGACGCGGCGTTGAGTTTCACCACTCAACAAGTTGTGCTTTCATAATTCGACTATTCGAATAAAAATTAGTTTATTTTTCCAACGAGGTAAGCATTGAGACTTTATGCCACCTAACCAACATTGTATGTTAGATGATGGTATTAGTTACCATTTTTGTTGTCTAACAGAATCGGAATAACGAAACTATTAAATTTTCCTCGAATAGAGATTGAAGCTATAAATTTCGCAAAAAAAAAATTCTTAAGTAGTATACTCATACTTTTTGTATTACCGCCATCTTTTTCTGGGACTCACTGTCAAGTTACAAAGTATCGGTTGCACTATATCTATCACTAATCAAATTGAATTGATATAGAGTTATAACGCTCACGGTTTTAACTTATACTTTAAATTTTTTAGTATCGATTTTTTTACTGCATACAATATTGTAAGCCAGCCGTGGCGCAGAGACACAAAGTGTGACTGTAAAATCGACTGGTTGTGGGTTCGATCCCCACTCGAGGAAATAAAATATTTATGTACATTAATATTTTCATGTCTTCGCTTTGGTGTCGAGGCAAAAAGCGCGGTGTTAAGTTTTACCACTCAACACGCAATACCTTCCAGAATTCGGCGCAAAGCGGGAACTGGACTGTCTTAACACTAGGTTGCTAGAGGGCAGCCTAGTGTACCAAACTAGACAGAGGCCTACCCCGCTGTGTGCGGGATACAGCTTGTAGCTGATTTATTTATTTTAATTACAATACTGTACAAGTATCCATTTATTAATATTTGCACTTTGTAAATATTATTTTTTGGGGGCAACATACAGAATTATAGTTTCTGTTTTTTTATAAAATTAATTATAACATGTGGGAGGTGGGTACGGTATCAAATATTTAACAAAATATGTATATATTTTTTCTTGGCTTCGTGCTTTACCACGTATAGCGAGTAGACAAATGTTATGCCGTTTCTTTTTCGAGACACTACGCGTCATTTGGCAATGTTCATCGTTGCATTTTGTCTTGTTACCAAAGCGTTGAAAAAAACCACCCATAACCGTCGTCGCCATACCACGGCCTGTTTAATATTTTTGTAAACGTATAAGAAATTATACCTAATGGAGCTTGAAACCGTCCAATCATTTTGACCATAAAGTCATACGTTTATTAAGCCTTTGACGTGGCTTAATTTTCTTATTAAAAGTTATTTACTTTTTTAAAATTACCGCTACCCAATGATTATCGTTAAGGAAAAAAATTGACAAGAGGATATATTTTTTTAACATTTCAAGATTGTAATACCTATATATTCAAAATATGTTTACATATTCAAAAACTATTCTTTATGTATACTAAGATGGAACCATATTAAAATCTCGTTCTTAAGTGAAAGTCCTGCATTGAAAGTCCTAGAAACTAATGCAAAATTGGTAATATTACAAGGTAAAATGTATAAATATGCCCACGGACGACAACAAAATTAACTTTGAATTGGAGTCTCCTTGCTAGATTAAAATTTATATGGACTCTGATAGTAAAGTGTACGGAATTGAAACATCGTATTATGCATATAAGGTCGGGGCAAAAGTATTTCCATATTGTTCATACAAAGGAAAATATTTTTTTAGGTATAATTTTTTACTTATTTATAATATGTATGTGCCGTTTTAATCGATGACTTGTTGCCATCTTATGGGTCACATACGTTCATTTTGCTTGCTTGAAAAACAATTAAAAAATGAATGCGGGAATTAGTTTTTTTTATGTATTGCATTTTCAGAATGTCACATTTAATGTGTATTAAAACCAGCCAGTTACATTCAGTACAGCCAAAGTACAGCCAAAGGTTTGATTATTAATAATACGTTCAAAATACGAAAATACTTTTGCGACGACCTATTACTTAAAAAAATGGATCAAATGCAGTGCGGGATAAAGTTTTACGCTGTATTCCGCACACAACAGGTTAAGCAGAGGGAGCCTAATGTGCGGAACTCAACGCCGCGTCAATTACCTTGTCTCCAGAGCGAGGACATGAATACTTAAATTTAAATAAATATTTCATTTCCTCGAGTGGAAATCGAACCCACAACCACTCGCGTTTACAGTCACACATTTGTGCCACTGCGCCACGACTGTCCTCTATATTATAATTATATTACTTTAACCAATCAATGCGTTCTAACTATGATCTTACAATGATAGAATTAAAAATGTAGGCCCAATTATCATCTGATGAATAATTTCTTTTAAGAAAAAAATCTAAGAGCACGAGACTAGAAATTTAAAAGAATTCATTTCAATTTCCGTTCCACTTTCATATTTACTTGTACTGCTTACGTTGTGGGTTCAATCCCGAATCGAGGAATTGAAATATTTATAATATAGGAAAAGAATGAAAATATGATACATTTATGTATTATATTTTCATTTCTTTTTTCTGGTGTCGAGACAAAAAGCGCGGCGTTGAGTTCCACCATTTAACATGCAATGCCGTCCAGAACTTGGCGGAAAGCGGGGGACACTTCGTTAATTTTGGATACATTGCGTTTTGAGTGGCGGGACTCAACGCCGCACTTTGCCTGGACACCAGAGCGAAGAGTAGGGATCGAACCCACAACCGTCGCGTTATGGGCACATGAGTCTGTAACACGACGGTTGTTAAAAACTTTGCATAAATAATAAGTCAATCGTATTATTTCATTCTTATCCAGGTTCTAGGATGCGGTAAATTCGTGAACGTTTTACATTTAAAAGACACATCCCAAAAGATAGCGGCCATGTCGTGGATTGCCTCAACATTTGCTATTTTAATAATATCTCAAGCTAGAGTGTTAATTAAATATTTTTTTAAAAATGTAAGTAATATTGAATATAACTTCAATAAATTAAGTACCTAATTTAATTTTTCAGTATCAATTCTTATATTAATTTTAAAACTTCAAAACATTATACGACGATCTATCAATATAAAATAATTAACTCTAAGAGAAAATAATATTAATTAATCAATGCAATATACATTTATAGTATATATATTTTTCCATATAACTCCTACAGTTTGGTTGTAACTGTAGGACAGTTTGATGCAGCTGTAATTTCGTAGCGATGTGTGAATTTTAATGGTTCATTTTATATTCAGAATATAGCTGGCATTTTTAAAAACGATTTTAAGTATGGACCGCCGGACGCAGACGACCGTAAAAGGAGGAGAATCTTTGATGAGATTATTCAAAGTCAACAGTGCAGGCATGACTGTTTGTTATTAGATGTAAGTAATATACATATTTGAACTTATTGACGTTTAGTCTGAGTTTAAATGCAATGGTTTTGGGTTCGATATGAGCTCGAGGTAATAAATTATTCTTAATTTACTTATTTAGAAAACGTATAAAAATTTGAACGATTGATACGCTCTTATGACTTACGTATCGCTCGTACGTGTAGCTTGAGTGGTTAGAGCGCATGGCCGGCTTCCAGGAGGCGCAGGTTCGAGTCCCGCTACGTTCAAATTTTTATTCGTTTTCTAAATAAGTATTTTTTTTCTTATTATGGAAAAACATTTTAAAGATGTTTAAAAATGTTTTTGGTCTACCATGGACGGTTTGTGGGATAAAGTGTGCACCTAAAAAAACATTTAACATTTAATTTTAAAACAAAATTCCTGAACGTGGAGTATTGTGTTAAGTTTCTTATAATCTATTGCTTCATTAGGTAAGTAAATGTAAGCTACAACTCGGTTATTGAAAGAGAGCAATACGTCAAGGCTGTCATACAATAACGTCGAGGCATTCACCTAACTTGACAGTTAAAGTGGAACAGTTCGTTATTGTTTCGCATTCTTTTGTTTTACTTGGGTAGTTCAAGTAAATAGATTTACCTGTAACTGTACTATACTCTATATGTATACGTATATATATAGCAGGTTAGGCAAAGAGAACCTTGCGTGCGTCAAAAATTTGCAAAAACAATTAAATGAAATGCTTATCATTATTCATTTGTCATCTAGTTACGTTTAGCTTTACTTAGATAAAAAAAATCGTGATGTTTCCAATATGAAGAATCAGAATGTTCTGAAAAATCAACAGGTTGTTACTATTATTAATAATGGTTAACAATAAAACATAAATAAAAAGAAAGAAAGTAAAGAAAATAGAAATAAATAAGTTAATCAACGATAAAAATATCTTTTTTCTCCTTAATTGTTTTGTTCCCCGTCTCCGAGCTTGGTGCAATAGATTAAAATCTAGGTTTAAACTTTATACTAGTTCCCAACTCTAATCCCCAAGAACCAATAAAGTAGTCAATTTTCAAGGAAAAAGTTACTTTGAACTAACAATTAACAGGTCGAATGAGCAGCAATTTGTAGTACGTAGGTAGGTAGGTAGTGTAATTAGGTAGTTTGGCCTCGAATATTTTTATAATTTTATACGAGGTTGAAAAAAGCGTAAGTAGAATCCACATACTTATGTTAATGCATATAAATTCTGCAAGTAGCGAACTAGATTAGTGGGAAGGTCATAGGTTATTGCTTAATCAGATACCACTCCGTATTTGTATCCGGGATATATCATGTTGTATGGATTTAACGTTGAAAGCGTACAAATTAACGAAGGGCAAAGGTCATGGATTTTAGTTAGAAGTTTGTATCCTATTATATAATATTTATTATGGATAAACATTATAAATGTAGTTAAAAGGTTGTGGGATCGATGCATGTTTATTCCATTGTTTCTTACAGAAACTACTGAATGATTTTAGATTATTTTTTACAGTAATAAATATTTGATACATCAAAATATGACATAGGCTACAATTTATTTAATATAATTTAAAAAAATTAAAATTTAAAAAAGTATATCATTTGGCTAACCATGACTTTATGCGAGCAAAGCCGCGGTTAGACTGCTAACTTTCATTTAATATAAAGCCTAATCTGCCAGTTTTATATTTTTACAGCGAGTTAAATGAACCGTCAACAGTAGCGCATTAGTAGGTCAGTGCATATCTGAGGGTATTTATACGTTCATTCTATTTATATCCAAGCACTCTTCTCTCTCGTCTATGTTTACTGTTTACTGAAGTTTTTAGGATTAGACAATATTCCATATTGTGGTTCTGGTAATTGGTTAAGTTAAAAAAAAATGTAAAGTAAAGGGTAACCTTAATCTTAGGCGATATTTCATACTGGGCAAGTTAGTGTTTGTTTTAATAAATTACACGTGTATTAATATTACTAATTTATTATTTTTTTCAGGAGAAGTACGAATGCAACCACTTGCCTTTAATGTATATGACTAAGTCAAATTTAACAGATTCAGAGTCGTCACTAGCGAATATATATATTGAATCGTCAAAGAAGAAACCATCAAGTGTGATAGACGTGTCAGTGTTCCAAAACAATTAGCTTTTTTAGGATATAAAATAATAAATAAAAAATATTTTTTTTATTAAATATGAATATGAAGCTTTATAGAGCATTTCAATGGTAAAATGTAGTATTTGGTGAATTAATTTATTCTGAATAATATAGTACCGTGAAGTAGTAATAAGCATACGTTTTATAAATTTGTATTAATTTTTATCACCTTCGCAAGTACGAGCAAGACACTCTATCCTCCAATTTATATAAATTCATGTTTTTTTCCTAGCTTCAAGCTGTATTCTGCACTGCAAGATTGGGATAGGGAATCTGGGAACCTAGTGTCAATACACTCCGTTACCAATAGGACATTTCCGATACCTACTTTCCGCCGAATTCTGGAGGCAATCACACGTAATGTGTTGAGTAGCGGAAATAAAAACTGCTCTTTACCTTATTACCGAAGAGGACCGGAGCGAAGAAATGAAAATATAAATTTAAATAACTATTTTATTTCATTGAAAGGGAATCGAATCCACATCCAGTCGCTATTACGGTCACACTTTGTGCTTCTGCGCCACGACTGGCTTCAAGTATAAGTTTAGATTTAATTTGTACGCTCTAGAAGAAATGCGTGAGAGGCACAACAGTTAAATCTCTAGAACTATCGAGAATTCATTATTAGAACATATTTCGAAGGTGGCACTAGGAGAATCAGAATCTACATTTTGGTAAGGTAGAGAGAGGAGTTGAGACAGTGAACGTGAGCGTTATTGCTCATTTAAAGGGGGCCTTTTAAACCTTCAATTGGGTTATGAATCTCAGGTATTGCTTTAGATCCTCGCTTTGCAGCTCGACGAGTCAAATTATTAATACACTATGTTATAAAAATAATATCGTTTAAAGTAAACAATAATATATCTAGACACACGGCAGTGTGTCCGCCAAGTTCGGGCAAAAAAAAGCGACACACCGGCCGTGGGTTATATTACACGAACCATTTCGGGCC
>DWAP01000529.1:0-20669 GCA_018230625.1 Heliconius eleuchia
CGACACCACCAGTACCAGGATGATCCTATTCTAGGCCGGGATCACACGGCAAAATGAAGCTAGTCGCGATCGTGTTGTTGAAATAAACTTTAATGAGTTCCCATTTTTAATGGGTTTGTTTTGTTTTTAGAGTCTATCTGCTTCTTAGACAGAATAATATCAATATAGTTTATGTACAATTTGATGCTTATATATGTATATTATAGGGCGGTACTGTTCACTTAGATATACTCAAGTTTTCCTATAAATTAGTTAAGTGTGCGAGTCGTGGCCGCCCTAAAGTAAGGTTCCGTACTTTTGCGCATAGTTCACTCAAGAAGAAAATAATCTATCTAAAAAGAGCTATCAATCAAAAGCTGCTATCAATGTCTAAGAAAGAGCTATCAATGTCCACTTCAGGGCGGCCACGACTCATCGACCGTACTCTCAAAATTTGTGTGTTAATGACACCGGCTCATGCTTTAAATATCACATTATTTCCATAATCTAATATTAATGCATAGTGTTCAACAGTCGCTTTTATAGTTCTAAGTGTCAATAGTATTAAATGAAAAAGGAAAAAAAGAAACTTAATAATACGACAAGATTTATTACGAAAATTAAAACAGATATAAAATGTGTATAACAGTTGCTCATTGTTCATATATTGATTTAATTGTAAAGGTGATTTCAATACATTTAAATATAAAGTAAATTATTCATATGAATAATACTTTTATGAGGTATCGTTCATTAAATACGTGAAATCCGAAAAGGGTCTCCCCCTTTTCCCATTACGCGTGTTTGGTAAAAATCAGGATGTTGTTAGTCTTTAACCACGTATCACATAGGAGGTGGGAAGTGGTTAAAGATACCAAAAAAATCCATTTGATTAATGAACGAACTCTAACCGTATGTATTCGTAAATACTATATGTAAACAGGTTAAATAAAATTATTTATAACGGATTTTATGTTACTTAGAGTGTTGTAAAGTACGCCCAACGAGATAAAATCCGTTGAGAATAATTTTAATAATATGTTATTGTATAATAAATAATAATCACTAAAATCTACTAACCTTAAATGGATAATTAAAAGTATGTATAGATTTAATAATCCGTGTACTTGTTTTTTTTTTAATATAATAAAAACTATAACATATTTATTTAAAAACCTTATAAAAAAGGGCAAAATCATAATTAAAAATCAAAAGTTATTGTTTGGAATGTGAACCATTTTATTATACATTTTATGTACTATCTTATACTAAGCAAAAGTTTTATTTCTCGCTGCTAGTCAATAAAAGCACTATGAAAAGTTTATTTGTTTTATTCAAAAATTACATATAGAAATAAATAAATTATTAACTTCTAAATATTACAATAAAAAATTAAATTAATGCTTAATCATCGTCGAATTTCTCGTCGACAACCCCAGTCTGGAACGGAGGATCGCGCACTAAGCTTAGTAGTTTGTCCAGTTTCATAATCTAAAAAAAAAACGGAAATTAATAATTAATAAAATATCTACTTATTAATTTTATGTTACATAATTTTATATAAGTTAAAGAAGAGGCCAGTCCCACGACTGGCCTCTTCTTTCGTGGCTCAGGGACACAAGCAACTATAAATGCAACAAATTGAAATATTTAATATTTTCATTTCATCTCAAAGGCAAAGCGAGGCGTTGAGTCCCGCCACTTAACACGAAATGCTTCCGGTATTCGGCGGAGAGTGGGGAACGGAGTGTCTTAACACCAGGTTCCCTCTGCATACCCTGCTGTGTGCGAGCTACAGCGTGCAGCTGATTTTTTATTTAATTTCATATAATATCTTTTGTCAGTAAAAAATCTCTAGATATTACAAGCACAATCTAGGGTCATTGTATATTGTGCCGTGTGCACATACACTTTCATATTTGGTAATGTTTTTACATTACACTATTATAATGTCAACGATATATAATTAACACCTAGCCATGTAAGGGCAATTATTAATCGTATTCAGTTGGTAATAGAGAGTTATACAGAGAAGTCGTTTTATTTCCATTACTTATATAGCCGCTACATATATTGACTGACAGAGCATAAATAGGGCATTCGTTTTATGAGATTGGGAAAATGAAAATAGAATATAAACACTGTAGCACAACATATATTTTTCTTTCCTAAGGGAGAAACAACCATGGGCATAGGAAGGGGGAGTAGTCGGGTGGTCCGTGCCCACCTCAGAAATTTTACCTACAAGAAAATCTGCCCGGACAAATTAAAAAAACATACCTGTTCAAAGCTAAAGTCTAGGCCACCCCCAGAAAATATCTCTAGATACGCTAATGGAAACTTAAGTTAATGGAAATGACACTGAAAACATTTAAGGCATCGAACCCACAACCAACACGTCTACAAGGGCTTCTTAATAGTGTCAATAAAAAAAATACTCTATACAACCTAAAACAAAAAAAAATCGCAAATACTGCTAGACTAGGCCGTCTTGCTTGTCTTGTCGTCATCAATTTATGGGGGAAAAAATCCTGTTTTAAATTGAAAAGTGGAAAAAGTATTACTTGTAAACTTCTTTGTTCCACTCCTTGCGCCTTTTTCGGTGGTTTGCACATCACCCTCAAATTCGGCGAAAGCTTCACCACATGACATGTGCCTCTGCAATTTAAAAAAATGTTGTAAACAAATATAAATTATAAAAAAAATTGTCTGGTGCCGCAGTGGCACAAGAGTGTGGCTGGAAACGCGACCGTTGTGGGTTCAAATCCCAATCGGGGAAATGAAATATTATTTTTTATTATTATTTTAATTTCGTTTTAGTAACAAGGCAAAGCGCGGGGTTGACTTCCGCCATTTAACAATACTTCGAAAGTTCGGTGGAGAGTGGGGAATGGAGTGTCTTATCTTTTAACATTACACTGTTCCCTCTGCGTATCCTGTAATATACGGAATACAGCGTAGGACTAAAAAGAAAGTCAATACTAAAATATATAAAAAACTGAACTAAATGAATATTTGATTATTAAACTCAATACTCAAGAACATGAATCGAAATTTTGAAATAACATTGAAATTATTTTAAATTCAAAAATTAAAAAGGAAACCATTCCAGGGGTAAATGCCCCCAGAGAGATTTGAACTCTCGACCCCTGGTTTACAAGACCAGTGCTCTAACCCCTGAGCTATGGAGGCGCCGTTAAACTTGACAGAATGCCTGTATACTTTACATTAATATTATAACAAACTTATTATTTAACAATGAAATTTCATTTTCTGCTTCTTTAAAAAAATGTATTGAAAAATCATATCAATATTAAACCCAAAAGTAAAATTCCACAAAGGATCGTAACGATTTTTATTATCAATTTTTATTGGAGAAAAAGAAATAAATTTTTATTTCTTTTCTTCGCTTCACGTTTTTCTCGCATATCAGGAAGGAACCTAGAGTTGAGACACTCCGTTTCCGCTCAATTTTACAGACATCGCGTGTGGAGTGGTGGGAAATGCCAATAAATTAAATACATAAAATAAGTCCTCCTGGCGGGTATCGACTCGCCGCAACCGTCACTACGGTGTCACGACGGCCTCTTCATACAAAAAAACTGAGAGCATTTATATTATATCAGAAAGTGATGTTTAAGCTTTTGTTTAGTTCACGTTTCTCCCCTATATAGTAAAGTACGGGGACAGAATCAACTATTAGGACATCGCATATTGAGTAAACTGAACTAAGTAGACCTTTGGCCATATTAAAATAATTTTAAATATTAAGTAAATCGTTGAAATTATTACATGACATTATTATATGTTAACAACGAAACTTGTTGTAGGTTCGATCCCCATTGGAGGTAAAAGATATAGGATTTATTTAAATTTATTTTTAAATATTTTCGTTGTGGTGTGATGACATGAGCGCTGCGTTCGATTCCGCCACCTCAACACGAAATGCTTTTAAATAATAAATAAATTCGGTGGAAAATGAGGAAAAGGTGGCTTAACACTAGGTTCATTTCACTCTGCTTTGTGCGGGATACAGCGTGAAGTATGTGATTATTTTTCTATATGTTAATAATCATAAGCGTGGGAGTATCTAATAGAGGTATATCACGATTTAAAATGAATACAAGCTTACTTCGTATCTCCGCACACGACGACTGGAAGGCGTGGGTTGAAATCGATTCTGGTGAGTTTCTTTGTCTTCTTGGAAACTACCGCTTGCACACATATGGGGCGATACTTATTTACGTTTAAATCGTAGACATACACCTGTCAAAATATTATTGGAATATATTTAAAACGAGTATTTTTTTTTAATAAAACAAAACATTTATTTTCATCAAGATTAAAAAACTATAAATTTTTAAATAATAATAACTATAAATTTGTTAGATTATCATTAATTTTTTTTTTAGCAAATCTCAACCATTACTAAGCAAGATTACTCCGAGAATTGAATTGTGGCCGGGTAATAGCGCAGTGTGTGACTGCAAACGCGACAGGTTGTGAGTTCGATTTCCACTCGGAGAAATAAAATATTTAATATTTTCCTTTCCTCGCTCTGGTTACAAAGCAATGCATGACATTCAGTTCCACTACTCAAAACGCAATACCCTACAGAATTCAGCGGAAGTGTCTTAAAGGGAACGGAAAGGGAACGGTGTCTCAACACAAGGTACCCACCCACGTTCCTTCTACGTACTAACAACATGCAGAATACGACGTGAAACTAAAACTTTTTTTATAAAATAGAATTGTATAGAACCATCTAAATCTGTATAGCATAATAAATAATATTCCAACAATCTGCGATCGCTCACTGTAAGCGTCGCTTTACGAGATTAGCTAGCGACCGTACAAACGAAGCGTATGGGTAGAACCGACGTACGTATGAAATTAAATCGGAATTGCACCGATCCACGTACAGGGGCGCAATGGAGGATATACAATCAAATTGCCAGGTACAAATGGAATATTGATGTTTAACTTGATTCCTGCGCAACCGTGCATGTATGCAAATTGCAATGCATTTATGTTGAATTATTATTCGTGTTCAATGTTTGTGTTTATTTGTAACATGGATGTATATTCTATTTATATTATCTACGTATTTATATAGGTAATGAGTTTTTATAAAATACTTTTGTTGCGGAGTGAACCTAACTCCGCAAAAAAAAAAAACACCGTTTCCTTCTTTCCATTGATTTTTCGAGGCATTGTGTGTTGAGTAGCGGTGGTCAACTCCGCGCTTTTTGCCTTGTTACAGAGCGAAGAAATGGAAATATTAATAAATATTAATTTACTCCCCCGAGTGAGAAACGAACCGACAACCGTCGCCTTAACTTATGCCACTTCGCCACGGCGGTCTCATAAAATAATGTGATTAATTTATTTATATTACCTAAGTATTTTGTAATAATATATTATTAATAATAATAATAATAAATTCCACAAGCGATTATCCACACTATGCAGAAAGCAATCATTCTTAACACTTGTCATATAACTCGTAAATTTTTATCAACATCATCTGTACACTCGATTGCCTCTATACTTGGTTAAGGCCCGTATATATGGCAATAAAACAACTCTTTTTAGGTAGAGAGAGATTTCTAAAAGAAATATAAAATAATAATAATGTAGTTAGTAATGTTTTAAAACTGTTGACCTAGTGCGTAGATCTCCTATTAATCGATATTATTATTTCTATTTTCATATTTATTATTTTATTGTTAATTTTTAATATAAATAAAATGTTATTGTGTTGGCTTAATTACCTTGCCATCAGCGGTACAAGCAGCGAACACTGTACTGGAATATGGAGCCCATTTCACATCTCCCACCGGGGAACCCAACTCGAACATGAATAGCGGCTCGCTATTTTAAAACCAAGGAAAATGGATATTTATATTAATTTTGAAAACTTTTTATTTATGTGTAGAACAAAGACCTACCTATTTTTTTTTCTTTAAAATATAAAAAATACCAAAAAAATGGGATGTAGGTAACTACTGTGCAAGCTCCACTCTGTTCAAATCCTTGTACGACTTCACATATGTATTTACAATTTAAAATTATTTTCTCACACTTTAGTGTAATCTCGTACGATTAGACTAAAGTGTGAGAAAATATTCTGAGTATAGAAACGTTTTTTTTATATATATTGTTCAGGTTCACGCAGGTAGGCAGAACGCAGTGCTTTGACCCCGGAGCAGAAGAAATGAAAATATTTAATTTAATCAAGTAGGAATCGAACCCACAAACTGTTGTTACCCACGAAGTCACACGCTTGTGGGCACAAACGCTGAATGGCCTCAATAAATAAATAAATAAATAATAGATATTTTTGAGCAGGCAACCTTTTATTTCCACTGCATTTAAGAATATTACTAAAACTTATAAAGTGATCAAAATAATAAAAAGTTAAGTATTAGTGCATATGATTTGGCAGAATTGATCGTAATTTTTTTATTTTCAATTCTAATTGATGAGATTTATCTTAGGAGTTTTACTTATAAATTCAACTTCACTTTCCGTTGACGTGTTCAGTGGCCGAATTCAAAGCCACTCTTGATCATATCAAAGCAGGAAAATGAAAATAATTTTAAACGAAACTATTTTAACCGGATTATTCGCATATTTGAGGCCAGTCGTGGCGCAGCGGCACGAGGTGTGACTGTGAAACCGACTGGTTGTCGGTTCGATCCCCACTGAAGGAGATGAAATATTTACTTAAATTTATATTTCCATTCTTTCGCTCTAGTGTCGAGGCTAAGCGCGGCATTGAGTTCTGCCACCCAACACGCAAAGCTTCCAGAATTCCCCTCTGTCTACCCTGCTGTGTGCGGGATACAGTGTGAAGCTGATTTATAATATAAATATATGCGATTAAACCGGTTAAAATATTTTCATTTAAAATGTGTAATAATCGTGAAAAACAAAGAACCTGTTATGAAAATAATTCTTTCTACAACACCACAACCGCCATTTTACAATCCAGGACCCATTCTTTTTAATAATTATATAATAATTGAATTGTTTTGTTTTTGTAACACTTACTCTCGCCCGTCCTCCCATATCTTCACTCTCCAGTCACCAGAACAGGACGCGTAAATACTATTATTGAAATAGTTATAGTGAATCCTGTATACGGGCATATGGTGCCCTTGCACTGATCTTACGTAGTTGCGATTATATTTCAGGGAGCAAGTATGTATCATGCCGTCTTCAGTGCCAACCATAAAAATGTCTGGTTTTTCTGGGTGGAAGCAAATGCAGCTGCCGCAGCCTGTTTTTTTATATTTTTAGTATTATAAATAGGTTAGTAAAGTAAACAACAATTATTCTTTATCATATCAACATGTTAAGTTCAACATGTCAACAAGCTCAGAGATCGTGTTTTATTATTTTTTTTCACAGTGGCACAAGCGTGTGACTGTAAACGCCATAAGTTAAGGGTTCTGTTCCCATTCGAGGAAATGAAATATTTAATAGACGAAGCAAAGCGCGGCGTTGAGTTAACCACCACCACCACTAAACACGCAATGCCTCCATAATTCGGAGGAAATTTAAAGCGGTGGGTTGGGTGGTATGCGGTCACTCTGCTTATCCTACTACAAGTGGAATACAGCGTGAAAAAAAGAAAAAAATAAATATATTTCGGAGAACACATTAGATATTAAAAGTTTTAAACGGATTTATATAACATAACAAAAATATTTTGTAATTATTAAATTTCCAAATATACCTACATACTTATAACTAACAACTAACAACTTAATCAGCTAAACGGGTCAATATAAACATTAAAAAACTACAACATACTGTTGACGGTAATCAATGTGCCATCAGGTCCAGGTATGGGCGGTACACTGGATTGCAGGGTTATTATTGTGGTAGCTTGCAGCTCCCCCGGCATCACGGCCCACTGGACCACACGCCCGTCCCCGGATATCGAGAAGAATGACGCTTCACCGTCTATTAGACGGGCTCCCCAACGTATCTGTACGTAAGATGGCGAATAAAATATTTTTTTATTAAGACACGCGACAGAGTGGCCAGCCAAGTTAAAAAGCTGGAAACGTACAGTGAATTTTACACGCACAATTTTGAGCTACTTTTGTGTTTTTGCTATGCCGTAAACCAGTCAAATTTAGAGCTTGAATTTTAACCCGAGTGAACATAGAACTCATTTATGGTTTTGATCGTAAATATACCGTGGTAGTTTCCTATAACTGTAGTTTTAATACCTATTTTGTATTTACTTTCAAAAATTTACAGAACCAAGTTTATATCATAATATAATTTAATTCACTATAATATTTATATTACGCTTTGTCTTGTTACATACTTTAGGATGTAGCTAGAGAAAGCACATATTGCGTGTTAAGTGGCGGAACTCAACGCAGCGCTTTGCCTAGCTACCAGAGTGAAGAAATTAAAATAAATAAATAAATCAGCTTCACGCTGTATCCTGCACACATCAGGGTATGCAGAGGAAACTCAGTTGAGACACTCCGTTCCCCGTTTTCCACCGAGATTTAGAGGCATAGCGTATTGAGTGGCGGAACTCAACGCCGTGCTTTGTCTCGACATCAGAGCGAAGAAATTAAAATATAAATAAATATTTCATTTCCTCGAGTGGGGATCGAGCTCAAAACCAATCGATTTATCAGTCAACTTTGTGCCCCTTTGGCCTCTTGAATTGTAATAAAAACAAGTAATAAGTAATAAGTTATTTCCCCAAGTGGGAATCGAACCAACAACGCGTCGCGTTTACCTGTGCGCCACGACGCCAAATCTTCATATTGTAATATATAAATCAGAAACATTTTAAAAGTGTCTTATTCAAAAATAAATTGAAATACATATATTTTCAGACGGAAACAACGCGCACAATAAATTTTGAGGTCCGTATTTCCCCAGTGGTGTCACTGAGTTACTTTGATTTGCTGCATCGAGATAGCGTTACGTTCGTGTTTATTTTCTCACCTCCCATACAATATTGGCATGCTTGTCTCTCACGGAGTCAGATTTGTATTGGTAAGAAGATTCCAGTGTCAGCTGGGCGTTGTACACGCACACGTTACCATCGTATCGTCCTGTGAAAATATTTTATAAAATAAAATAAATCAGCTCCACGCTGTATCCCGCACACAGCAGGGTAGGCAGAGGGAACCTAGTGTTAAGACACACCGTTCCCCAATTTCCGTCGAGTTCTGAAGGCATTGCGTGTTGAGTGGCGAAACTCAACGCCGCGCTTTGCCTCGGCACCGCCACCAGAGCGAAAAATGAAAATATTTTAAATACTGCTTTTAATAATAAAGCTTTTAACAATTTATGAAGGTTGGGAATTCAAATCTTTATTTGTTTAATTGTTTTATTTCATTAGAAAAGGAAAGAAAGGTAAAGGTAGGTAGGTAGAAAAGGTACGAGCGTGCGACTTCAAACGCGACAGGTTGTGGGCTTAATTTCCACTCGAGGAAATGGGAAATTTAATATTTTTCTACGTTCGGGTGGCGACTGACGAGGCAAAGCGTTGATTTCACCCAATACACAATGCGTTTAAAATTCGCCAAAAAGTGAAGAATGCAAGTGTCCTCCTGATGGCAGTGGAGTGTCTCAACACTAGGTTTCGAACCTGCCTATTCAGCTATGTGCAGGATACACCATAAAGCTAATGAAAATAGAAAAATAAACGTCGGTCATTCAATTGTAATAGAAACGTGAATTGACGTAAGTTTTAATAACATAGGATAGTTAAAATAAATCCGTAAATAACAATCAATTTATTTCTTACCAACGCAAATAAGATAAGGAGTTTCTTTAAAGACATCAAGACAGATAACCGGCGAGTCGGTTATTACAGAATATTCCGGATAAGCTGGGTTTTTAATACTGTAGAGGCATAGACACCCCTGTTTTTGCTGCTGCGTGAAGTCCACTAACAAAAATAAACAGCTATTACGTTTTATTATAAATCAGTATAAAACTTTTAATTCACTTTAATTTAAAAAACCTTTTCATGTTGTATCCCGCATACAGCAGGGTAAGCAGAGGGAACCTTTTGTTAGGATACTACAAATAAAATATATTTAATAACTTTCATTCCCCTGCTGTGTTAACGAGGCAAGACGCGGCGTTGAGTTCCGCTACTCAACATGCAATGCATTGCAATGGAGTGTCTTAACACTAAGTTTCCATGTTCCTTCTGCCTACCTACCTTGCTATGTGCAAAATTTAATAAAACTCAAACTTATTGAAGCAATTCTTTTGTATCCTGATATTTCAGTCATGGCACATAAACTTAACTGGTTGTGTGTTCGATCGCCACTAGAGGAAATTAATATCCGTTTCTTCGCTCTGATGTCGAGGCAAAGCGCGGCGTAGAGTTCCGCCACTCAACAAGCAGAGCATCCAAAATTCTGCGGTAAGTGGGAAACGGAGTGTCTTAACCTAGGTTCCCTCTGCTTACCCTGTTGTGTGCGGGATACAGCGTGAAGCTGTTTTAATTTTGATTTTTATTTTAACAAATGTATAAAGAAATTACATACACGACCCATATGCTACAGCAAACAGATCCTGATAGTGGGGATTCCATTGAACGTCACACACCGCGTGGCTTCTCATCGGTTCAAATTGGAACTTCCATAAGGGAAGCAACGACCCCATTCCTTCACGAAATTCATCAGATGGATCATCCCAGTAACGGTAGTCTTGAGCTGAGTAAAAAAAATAATAAATTGTTTTAAGAATTTTGTTTTAGCAACTATTTTATTTTATTTAACAGTTGATGTGAAATTATAGCAGCATATTTATAGTTAATTCTTTTCGATTGCACATTTATACTTTTTATATAAATAGATATTAGAGCGTTAAATCATTCAAAAATTTAATAAGGCAAGATTTATAGTTATCATTGACAAAAGATTCTCAGTGAAGGCAGAAGCCGAAGGCAGTAAATAAAATATGTAATAACAGTCGTTTAGTAATAAAATAATAATATATTTTTTTAATAATTAATATTTTGTTAAGATTTCAAAAATATGTATTGAAGACCACCTCTTTCTAAAGTAGGCTATACCTATATTAGAAAGAGGTGGTCTTCAATAGGAGGTGGTTTTTGGAAATTGTTGAATATATATCCATATTCGTGCAAAACATGTTTCTTTTATTCATAATGTTTGCTAGTTATCTTACCAATGTCATCATAAATATTTTGGTTGACCAAACGCTCCAAGATGGTCCAAGCTTCACGAATGCGCTGGGCAAGTTGTTCATCGTGTATTTGTTGGGCCGATTTAATATGTTTTGCTGTTTTTTTACGAACCTTTAACAAAATAAAAATCAAATCAGCTTCACGCTGTATCCCGCACACAGCAGACTAGTGATAGGTAACCTATTGTTAAGTCACGCCGTTTCCCACTTTCCATGGAAGTTCAGAGGTATATTGAGTGGCGGAGTTTAACGCCGAGCTTTGCCTCGAGACCAGTGCGAACAAATTAAAACATAAAATTAAATATTTTCATTTTCCGGAGTGGGGATTGAAACCACAACCAGTCGCGTCTATATTTACGTTCTTGTGCCCCTGCGCCACGCTGGCCTCAACTTTAACAAAATATTAATAAGAATTAATTTATTTCGTTGTTTACATTGTTTGTATAAAGACTAAGAATTATTTAACACGACACTTTATCACGTTTTTATTTATTAACGTAGTTCTCATAAGGGAATTGAACTGAAATCATTAATATACGTATCTATTTATGTCTGAACTTCTTTATATTATTTATTTTATTCTAAAGATCCTATTCAGCTTATTATCAAGCTATAAATATAGTCCTCATATATTTTTTCATATAATAAAAAAAAATCACTCGTTTTGGTTTCTCCTCTTCTTTTTCACGTTGTTTCCTGGCGTAGTCCTCTTGATAGTAATCGAATATAATACATTGCAAAACAGTTGCTCCATAATTTGCTCTCGGCGGTGGCACTGTTTGTGTGTCTACAGACTAAAAAAAGAGATAAATCATAAAAATTATGAAAGAAATAATTGAAATTACTTTACCGAAACGTGAGAAACCATATGCATAATTGATCAATATTGTGGTAAATTAAAATGGACTTATGACCGAAAAATATTACCATCCTTTTATTGCAGACTTAAAATATGAATACTTAAGATACTTATTCTTTGCAATATGACTTTTGTAAAATAAATAAATCTTTTGCCGTAATATTTGTATAGCTATTTCGTTCAGCTTCACGCTGTATCCCGCCCCCCCCCGCGGAGAACCTAGTGTTAACACGCTACATACCCCACTTTCACCGATTTCTGGAGGCATTGCGTGATGAGTGGCGGAGCTCTACGCCGCGCTTGGCCTCGACACCAGAGCGAAGAAATGGAAATATAAATTTAAAATTCAATTCAATGCAAGTAAATTATAATAAATATTTAGTACCAACCCTTTTAGGAAAATTGTATGTAAGTGCCGCTCTTTCACAAAAATTGAATTGATTAGCGAGCTTTTTCACTCTGGGCTTGATATCAAGTACTTCCTCCGCATCTTCACCTGCTTCTCCTATTAAAAATAAATATTATTAAGAATATAGATTTATACAATACATACATATAAAAAAAAAATAATTTTATTCATTAGTTAAGCTGTGTATACACCAACAATTTTTATACATTAATTAAAAGTTATTAATCAATTTATATGATATTGATTATTTTTAATAGTTTGGGGGAAAAATGTCATATCTCTACTCTGGTAAGTTTAAGTGCGGCGTTGAGCTGCGCCACTCAACTAAAAATATTTTAAATTCGAGTGGAAGTGGACGACAGAGTATTATTTTAGAATTAGTCTATTCTGCTATGCGGGACAGAGCGCGAAACGGTAAAAAATACTTATACTTACTTTCTTCCGGAACAACCTCTTCGGGGACTTCTTCAGGGATTGCTTCTACTTCTTCATCAACTACTTCTGGCTTTGTTTCTTCTTGTTCTTCAGACACTTCTCTAGCTTTTTCTTCTTCTTGGACCTCCTCTTTGTTAACAAAACGAACATTTTTATTGAAAAATCTGAACATAATATTTACAGAAAGTCGAGTAGAGTGAAAGTCGAGTAAGAGGAAAGCATGGAAAGGAGGAGAGGGACAACTTCCTATACAACACGGTTTATGCATAAAAAAATTAAATACATATTTATATCGTAGCTTAGTTCGCTACATAGCATAATAAATACCTTCCTTGGCTTCTTCAGGTGTTGCTTCAGGTTCAGGCTCTTCTTCTTCTTCTTCTTCAGCAGCAGATTTTTTTACCTTTGCCCGCTTAGGTCCAGCATCATCAAATCCCACCATTCCTAAAATGAATAATAATTGAAATGGTAATTTTTTAACTAAACCTCATTACTGATAACTAAATATAAATTAAAAATGATTAATATATCTTCCAATATACAAAATATTATTTTGATAAAAATTACCATATCCAGCTGCGATTTGGGCTTTTGCTTCATCACCATCTTTTCGTATAGCTGTTCCTTGATAAATATAAAGTGGATAGGCTTTTCCATAAGAGGGTCGAGCTTTAAGCACAAATTTTCCTTGGCCATAATGATATGCTACTTCATCAGGTACCCATTGAGGGTTAATCGTAGTGAGAACTCTACCTACTTCTTCCTCGAGATCCTACAACATGATAAAACGTAAATAAATAATATACTCAATAGAAAGGTAAGAACCCAAAAGTATTAACTTACGGCTTCAGGGACATCTTCTTGTTCGTCCGGTTTTATAAGAGTTCTTGGTTTTAACCAATCCAATGCCTCATCTTCGATGATATTAGCCCGAGACTTAGTTGCTGTTTCTTTCTGCTAAATAATGTATATAATTATTTTGAAATTTTTATTAATAACTTTTAAAACGAAAGCAAGTATGCCTACATCTAAACGTAGCAGTGTCTTCGTTATCAGCACTGTATCATCATCCTGTTTCAAGGCTCGTTTTATCATAGCTTTCAACATTTTGTGTATTAAGTGAAGCGTCAGAAGAAACAAGTTTACTAGGGCGCGGCAAATCGCGGACTACTTTATGTTTTAACGTTTACAAGTTCTGCTTTATGGTTAAATATTCTATTTGCATATTACTTTATGACATCTTTATTGGGTACGATCATGTCACAAAGCTATAAATATAGCTGGCGTTTTAGCCGAGCGGAGCAAGCGTAAACAAATGATTAAAATTCATTGTTAAATTTGCGTGCAGTGGCAGCAGTTCCAAAATTATTTAAATATTTAAAATTATATTCATTTACGCACTCGAACATGCGAGAAACATATGATTCAGTACTTACATCGCTGTCATCGTCAGAAGACATTATAAATAGTTGAATGTGAAACTAATATTGTTTTGCAACTAAAAGCGCAGTCTCAACAAACTACACTTATCTAACTGCAGTGCCCTTTCGCCAAAGCATATCTCTAGTTGCTAGCTAACTACGGTGTAAACTGCATAGCATTGATTTAAACTCGCATTAGTACTAACAGGCAACAGGCACCAAAAAAAGATCATTTGAGAAAAAATATAAATTTCGTAGAAATACATAAATTTTCCGAATGAATATAGCTATTAAGAATAAATCTACTTCACGTTATATCCCGCACACAGCAGGGTACCTAGTGTTAACACACTCCGTTCCCCACTTTGCCGAATTTTGGAGGCATTGCGTATCGAGTGGTGGCGCTCAACGCCACGTTTTGCCTCGATACCTGATACCACTTAGTGATGGACTATTGTCATATAAATTTTATACTTTTTTTTATATATAAAATATATAATTTTATTTTATATATTTGTATAATTTATACATTTTTATCTTTTTATTTATTGTAGAGTACTAAGCATTTATATAATTTTATTATTCTTTGCACAATACATATCATATTTATGAAAAATATGAAATATTCACCATATATAAAAGGAATAATACTTTAATGATAATTTTAATCCACTGCTACAAATGCTGACCGTACTAAGTTCATAAATTACCGTTCCGTTGGGCGTGTCACCAAATTCTAATTAGTCCTCGTGTCTGGTATTAGCTAGCACAAGACAGTACGGCACCACAGTACTATGAACATTAACAGCTTTTATAGCAACAGTCAAATTTACATTAGTTCCTTTGCGGCGGCGGTTCCGTTATTAGCTTTGCTCGATCGAGGTCTTTTAAAGCATTTTATTTTTGGACTACCTCCGTGAAAAGGTAAAGCTTAAATAGATATTTATTTTTAAAAATGTTTCACTTTTCTTTATTTATACGGACACGGATAAGCCGTTTACGTTTGTTATTACTGTTATGTTAAATCGTAATCACAATATAAAAATAATTAATTTTTTCTCAAGATAAACCAAAAATTTATAGCAAAGAGCTAAATTATGTTCGATAAGAGGCTTGAGCAGGTTGGCATTTTGCTAAGACGAAATTGAATTAAACGGATTTATTTTCGAATATCATACAAAATTTCTAGTTTTTAAGCGACTGTTTCAGAAGGAGGTAGCGTTTTTCGTGTCTATTTCTCTATGTTTTATTTTTTTGCATGCTCTACAGCCCATACGGCTGGACGGTTTTTGACATGTAAGGTATCCTTTAAGTCATCAGCAACGGGTAGCGATATAAGCTAGTAAAAAGATCATTTCAATAATTGAACAACAAAAAAAGAACTAATTTCCTCTTTTTGGTTTCAGCATTTTTGTAATAATAATTCTTTATCTTTTCTTATATAGAGCTATATTATTCATGCTAATACGAATAACAATATTTTTTATAATATCACTGCTATATAGCTAGCATATCTCCCCTCGCACGCTTTACAGGACATGCAAGTAAAAAGGAAAAGAAATCACTTGAAAAATAATGAAAATCATTTAGAGAAATTGTGAATAGTGAATATGAGTTTTTTCCATAAATTATAAATTATCCGCCTCTCATCCCTTTCCCTTATTTATCACACGTGGAGGACGTCTTCTGTCATCCGTCATCCGTCATCCATATTCCGTCGCCATTTATTCCCTTATCCATCGTCTATCATCCGTCCTGCGTAAACCGAATGACAATTGTAATATAGGATTTATGACATCGCTTTCTTATACACGATATTGTTAACCTGTCACTGCTATATATTATATAAAAACATTTACACAAAGTTTTAATACAAATAATATTATTTTGAAAGAAATTTATTTTAAGTCAGTTACAATGTAAATAATAAATATCCTTATATTATGAATTTAATTATATAGAATTTTAACTTCCAATCATCATATCAACTGCGCCACAATGATCATTATATAGTGTTAGACACTATGTTAGCATGAGGCAAAAACGTTAACAGTTACGTTTTTTTTTATTTCATAGTTATGCGTTTAGTTGCGTGTTGTCTAAAATGTGACTATTAGGGTTATCACCATTTTGATTCTAGCAAAGATTTATAAATAATAATTATCTTAGAAAAAGTGTTGATATGTCAAAAAATTTATGGATGCATCAACATGTAGATATATTTTTTTTATATATGCCTTTTTTTTCATCTAAACTCTCCCGATACTGAGTATTAGTATACACAAAGTACAAAGTAATGGACCTAAACATTTTAAATTTTTCATGTATGTAGGTAGATAAGGGAGTATAGGGGAGGACAAAGAGGCAGGCGACGACTAGTAGCTGAATAAGGTGATAAAAAAAATTAAAATCTGTTAAGAAAATATATAACTTCTCATTTTGGAAATTGTTCACAGAAATCGATTGGATTATTACCATTATTTCACACTTAACGCCGCTGATTCAATGAAATGTGGCGTTCAAAGATTTTTTTGCTAGGCTTCCATAGAAGAAACTCACCATAACACTTAGAGAAGGCTTGATAAAAAGAATTTAAATATGTATATTCCATTTATTTTTATATTTCTTACAGATTACAGATTTCAAAATTAAGTAACAAAAAATACTATCCAGGCAAACTTTTGTAATCATTATTAAAAAAAATCTAAAGTCCTGACAATATCCTGAATGGTATTGCTAAGACAATAATATTTGCAGTCGAAGAATATTACTGTTTTGATAACCGTTAACGTAGCAATAAAATGTATATTAATTAATTTTTATACATTTATTATAAAAATTATTTATAATAAATGTATAAATGGCTTCCGTGTTTTGTTTTTCCTCCATGTACTCGAAAATATAACTATCCTATTTATTACATTTGTAATTTATTAGATTAACCTATTTATAAACCGTTTAAAAACATATATTATTATTTGCTTAATATAATATTTTTTTTAAATGTTCATTACAATTTGGAATTTTTATTTATTATCTGAATTCCTTTTTTCTATGTAATTTTTAGAAAGCACGAAGCATGTGCTCAAATAAAAAGACTAGAAACTTAGAATTGTAGAGTTCTTAAGAACAATATTTTTTTTATAGTGAAAAACACACAGAACACAGACAGAAGTGCAGACAAACACAAGACATGGCAATATCATATCACTGTCTGTTCGAAATGTTCAACGAAATTCTAGCTCACCCACAACCTTTAGGCAGCCTAAATAAAACAAACGAGCACTAACGAGACAGACAGCAAATTGTCAGCAATTTACTTTGATAGCTTTCGTGATCACTCGTCCTATCTAATGCCGATTCGATTAACTACTGTAATTTGAGCCGAAAGTGAACCAAAACTAAATGTTTCCAAATGATATGATTCTGCCATAGCCAAATCAAGAGACGATCACGATATGCTCTTTATTTACAGTCAGCCAATTTTGTTTCCATTACTCACTCTCAGACGTTTGATCAGTAGTCCTAGAGATTTTTCTGTGGATTTACTTCGCCATAGTAAAGGGAACCTAACTGGCTTACTCCCTTGCGGGCTAGGGATCTATATTAGGTACCAAATTAGTCATTATCAAAATTGGAAGTTTACTTTTGTATGTAGTTTAATAGCAATGTTGCGAGTTTTTCATTTGATTTTAAAGGTTATGTAAGTTGTTTAGAGGTCTATGTGCGGTATAGGTGAAGGAGATAGCAAGAGAGAAATGCTATGGAATACTTCCTAAATGTACATCAATTGGATTAGTAATAGACTATGATAAATTGTAAGTATATATAAATGTAGAAGTGAATTTATTTTAGTGTTTTTCTAATAATAACAACATTATGTTTTGAATCATTGTAAACTACGACCCGATCAAAAAATTATTTTTTATCAAATTAATGAAACTCAAATAATTTTATTCATATTTTATTTTAATTCACCAGTAGTTCACTAAAGTTAATGCCTCAGACCTGAGGAGAATCGGTGCAAGAATCTCAGCGGGACTTCTTTTTAAATCAATAATATTATGAACTCCTTCCTTCCTCCTTCCTTTAATCCTTTAATCAGGTCTGTATGTGTCATAATATTATGTGCAATGTTCTATAGTAAAAAGTATTTATAGAGGTAGTCGTGAACCGTTCGACGTGAATGTTTGATCGATATATCAATAATGTTGCATAATAATATTTAACAATATAATATCTACATGTTTAGTGATAGTGTGTTCATATTATTTATAAAAAAATATTATTATACTTTGGTGAATTAATTAAAATATAATTTTTAAAGTGTATAATGTTATCTTAGTAATTTTTAATTAAAAATACATACCTTTTTAGGCGCCATACCAATCAAGCTTTCGTTATCATTTTCTATTAGAAGCAATTAAAAAAAATCTTGATCAAAAGTTTCAGGACATCTAAATGCCATAGGCGAAAAAATTCAAGCAAGTTTATGTATTATTTTGTACTGCGCGCGCAGTTTCTCGTCGCCATGGCAACGGGGAGGGAGCTCCCCTTACCTTCCCATCTAGCCAGTGAGCTTCGAGGTTCTATATGTGTCACTGGTTTTGATGTCCGGGGATTATAGAATTTACTGAACCAATTAAAGTAAGTTTTTTTTGGCAAAATTGTGGTTATTATTAATTTGTTAACAAAAATTCAATTTTTTTTAACAAATTTAAGCAACTAATGATATGTTTCATATGATGCTAAGTATATGCATTGTTAATATTGATTATCGGTACTACGTACCGCAATGATTACAGTATCATGAGGCCAGTCGTGGCCAACCGGCATAAAGTGTGACTGTGAACGCGAAAGGTTGTGAGTTCGATTCTCACTCGAGGATATTAAATATTTGATATTTGCATTTCTTCGTTCTGGTGTCGAGGCGAAGCGCGGCTTTGAGTTACGCCACTAAACACGCGATGCCTCCAGAATTCGGCGGAAAATTTAGTTGCCTAGTTGTATTTTGAGAATCAAATCAAGGAATGCGTTGGTGTTCGCGAACATATATCAATATCAGTATTATTCTAGGCCAATGATTATATATATATTAACATATTTAGAACTGACTTCTGTAAAAGGAGGATGTTATCAATTCGAGTGTATTTTTAATGTCTGTTACTGCATCAGAACTTTTGACTGCATGAACCGATTTTGATCATTATTTTTATATTTGAAATCTAATGTTTTTCGTGTCCCATTCCCAATTAAATGTTATCCATTTCCGAAAATGTCGTCCATGAAAAAATAACGTAAGTCTAAAATTTGCATTAAGTATGTGCGCGACAAATGGACGAATAACAATTTCCTAACGATTCAGATTATTTTTTTTTCATTAGAAAGGATACAGTTCCAGGGTAGTTTGATGATTATGGGATCCGGTTGAAGTCGCCTTTTTTTAAATGATGGTATTATTGTAGAGTCCAGTCCATAAGCTTTACGCTGTACATTGCATATAGAAGGTTAGACCGAGGGAACCTGGGAATCTTATGTTAAAACACTCAGTTCTTATTAAGACACTTACTTCTGTTCCCTAATTGCCGCCGAATTCTAGAAGCATTGTGTGTTGAGTGGCGAAACTTACCAGAGCGAAAAAAATAAAATATTAAATATTAACATATCTTCGAGTGGAAATCGAACCCTCAACCTGTCATGTTACAGCCACACTGGCTTTAGCTTATGTTTAAAATATATATTATTTAATTTCAAGGGATTATTAAAAAAACAAGATGGCAGCTGAATGGAAGAAGCAGGAGGATTGTATCATCACGTTTTTGAATGAACCTGAAGACAGCGGCATTGATAGTGATAGTAAATTATTGGAAGATGACGGCCAAGTAAGTTTCGATTAGGTTGTAAGATCTAAAAAAATATATATAGTTAACTCTCTAATATGGCGAGACGAAACACGGCGTTAGGTTCTGCCACTCAATACAAAATATCTCTAAAATGACAGTAAAGTGGAAAATAAAATCAGTAAAGACAAAAAAACATTAAGGCCTTTATACAAGTTTCTTTCTCATCAAGCTAAAGTAATATAAATGATAAGATTGGTATGCTATCTTGCTACAGCAACATTTTCATTTATAATATTATAAAGAATTAATAAATGTAGTTATATCAATTTATATTTTTTATAGATGTCAATAATGATAAGGTAAAAGTTAAAAAATATGACCTCGTTAAAAAATCTTTGAGGAGCTATTGGTAAAATCGTTCTTTCGGCATTCTTTTTATTTATTTATTTTTTACGGAAAAGACACGGCAAACGAGCGTGCGGGTCACCTGATGGTAAGTGATTACCGCC
>DWAP01000530.1:0-20648 GCA_018230625.1 Heliconius eleuchia
TATATATATTATTTTTTCAAATCTAAAATGAAACTATTTGGAGAAGAGGGCGTTTATCCCTTTGTGACAACTTTGAACGTATGACTAAACACAGTTGTTGTTAGTTTGAAAGTTATTTATAATGATTGCAATGCGTGTCTTTCCTGGTTAAAGAGAAGGGACGGGAAGGTGTTGGAACCCTCTATGTACAAAGTTTTAACACCGGTACGTAATGTCTACAAATGAGCGGAAGGATAATAAGTCGATAATGGATTTTAATAGCGGTACCTGTTTTCTCCGTTTACTATTCGAATTGAAAGATATGAAATAAGCTGGAGTTTTAAAACATTAGCCACAACACGAAGGATTCATCATTACATAAACGCTGTTCTTTTTTGTATATTTTAGTAAGGCAATGATTTGTCACCGATGTGTCTTAACTTTTTTTAAACTTCATGTTGTTTTCTGCACGTATACAAGCAGAAGGAACCTGGGAACCTAGTGTTAAGACACTTCGTTCTCATTAAGATACTTCCGTTCCCCGCTGTTCTATCCGCAGTGCTCTGGTGGCATTACGTTTTGAGTGGTGGAACCTAACGCCGTCACAGAAACGTTGTGCACCAATTATATAATTATAATAATTGGTAGTTCACAAAACATAAATATATAATCACTGACTGGCTATATTTACATATGTATATGTATATCTAAACGTAAATTCGTAAGCAGTTCCAACAACCACAGAAGGAGCGTGCGTTGGCAGTAATCCAATATTGACAAAGGATATACTGTTAACACTTGTACTCTTAAATTTTACTACTCGTAGTAATTCGCTGTCTTGGTACTTACAAGTTAAGTTTATCGACAAATTAGCAATAGTAGTATAGTTATGAGTTTGACGTGTCTATCTGTCTGTCTATTCGTCTAGCTCCGGAATCAGTGAAGTGATTTGAGCGAGTCGGGTTTTTTTAATCGGCCTTGTTCATTTCGGTGGTTATGTTTTATGAAACAATAACATTCATAGTGTTAAGACACTCCGTTCCTCACTTTCTGCCGAATTTTGAAGGCATTGCGTTGAGTGGCAGAATTCAACGCCGCGCTTTTGCCTCGACACCAAAGCCAAGAAATGGAAATATAAGTTTAAGTAAATGTTTCATCTCCTCGAGTGGAGATCGAACCCACAACCAGTCGGTTTTCAATCACACTTTGTGCCGCTGCGCAATGACTGGCCTTTTATGAAATATGGTTAAGTATTTAAGACCTACAAACACTTTGTAATATTATTAAACTTTGTTGGTTTTATTATTTCTCACTTTAATATTTAATTGTAAATACCAAGGTCTTGGCTTTTATATACAACTAATTGAATATAAATTCTTTTTATGATAGCGGCGCTTAAAGAAACTTTTTATTAGAACCTCGTTGCTAATTTTATTCTATTAACTTTTGTATACAAAGTGTTAAGATATTCAAGGCTGTATTACTATTGCAATCATAATATTTGTTAACCTGTCGTCATTTGTTTGCATTGTTGTATAAAAACTCCTAGATCTTTATGTACGCCGCGTGCGCACTAAGAGACGTTATCAAGAGTAGCCCGAACTCTTGGCCCATAAATCCTCAAAAGTGGACTCACTTACGTAATAAGAACGATGCAGGGCACATTTTTTATATCGTGCTTAACTTGGCTATTTATTTTTTACATATGATATCGTTCATATTTTGTTTTGACTGTTTTTATTTCACTAATAATTAACATTTTATTTCAATATTCCTTGGTTTTTTTTTGTTTTTTGGTGTGAATAAAAATTTTAAGTAGCGCAATTCATAAAAAATCTAATATTGTGATGTTTCTTTTTTTCTCACATTTACATTACATACTACTAAACTGTAAAACATATTTTGTAAGCAACAATGACGATTCTATTAAAATTAAGAAACAATATCAGTTCAACGAATCAATGAATACAAATCTAACATTAAATCTGTAACAAGCTAAAGTTATGAAAGGTCCCGTCCCCCTCATATGGGCCCTATAGACCGTAACTTATGCTTTTGATCGGCGATCACTGCGGGTTCCTCCAGGGTTCCGTGACTCAATTTTATTTAGTAGTTCACTTCACTATCGTCGCGCCGACCAGTTTGCTTTGAATCTCGTCGATGGACGGACGCACGCGCGCCGCTCTATACTTCGTTTACGTTTTATACATCGAATTATATAAACATTAGTAAAACTTTTATCGTGAATTCTATTGTGTTATGTGATAGTTCTGTGATTCGGAAGAGGTCAGCAGTGTCGTCTCGTATAAACGTATTTGGTACTTATAAAGAACGAAGGGCCTTATTCTCCTGTTGCAAGTTATAGGAGCATAACATGTTTGATTACGGTTTGTTTTGTTGCTAAGACATCCGCGTCCATGGCTTGTTATTTGAAATATTCGATTTTATTAAATTATTATTTATTGAGTTAAAATTAAATTGAGAAATATGCCAAATATAACATATTAAACTTTTGTTTTTATACTAAAACTACTTTCTTATCAAAGCATTGTTTAACTATTATCAGTACAGTATGTTAAACTGATACTAGATAAAATATTATTGAAATTACAAAAAAAAATATCAAATACCTTATCCATTAACCATGGTTATCCATTAACCATGTTTATCGACTCCGAAGGGCAGGTATTCGCATCCCCTTTTTTCTGACGTTTGTGGGACCTCTTTAGTCCTTTCTTTACGTTCAAGACTTATTCTACCGCCCCTTAATTTTTAACTTTCATTGTTGTGCTCCCGGATTTTAGTCTTGTTACAAGGCCAGTTCCAAGTATTATTTATGTTTAATATGTTTTTGAATTTTGAATTTGCGTCTATACCAATATGTATATTAAACAAATAATTTAAAAACTCTTATTCTTACAAAATGACAGTACCCTAGTACATTTCTCTTGCTAAACCAATTGATAGCTACTCTACTTTCACATATGCTGATATACCTACGTCTACATCTGTACATACAAATTATTCCCCGTACCTAAGAAACATTAGGGTGTCAAACAAATTAACGCAGACATATTAAAGGCCAACAAACCAAGAAACTTGCTAATTTACTAAAAACGATAGACCAACTAAAAATAAACATCAAAGTAATGTGTTTACGGTTGGTTCTGGTTCAATTGGTGTCAAATGTTTCATATGAATTCTTTTGATGTGTTTTATGTAGGTGATACCTACGTAGCGAGTCAAAATTTTATTACGCTGCTAGCTGTCCATACGCGACTTTGCCCGCCCCAACTTACAATTTAAAATCCACCAAAATGATACAAGATATTTACATGGATTGTAGACTATGTGTTATTCTGATATATAAGGTATAATACTGTAAAGTTTCATCAAAATCCGTTTAATAGTTTTTGCGTGAAAGTTGAACTAACATACGCCCTTAAAAAAATTCAAATTTGTAATATTATTAGAATACAATAGCATCTTCTGTCGAAATATTAAGCAAACTATTTAATTACGGCTAACGAGATTATCTGACGTAAGCCGTTTATGAGCACATTTACTTTCTTTATAATCCAACGTTTATTATGTGCAATAAATACTGTAGAACTGCTAAATTTAAGTTAAAATTCAATTAAGTTAAAAGGCATAGAGCACGTAGTGTTAAGACACTCTGTTCCCTACTTTCCGTCGAATTCTGGATTCAATTGAAATAACTATTACATTACCTCAAGTTGGGATCGAACCCACAACCAGTCGCGTTTACAGTCACACTTTTCGCCCTTGCGCCACAACTGTTTATTTTATTTAGTTTTATTTCTAATTCAAAGCTAAATTTGATGATGAATACATTAAAGAAGTTGTTCTGTAAATAGATTCTGTCAACGATGACCTTTTGTTGAGATCATTCAAAGTGCTGTTAACTTTTTTCATATCTGGTTTATTGTGATTCGAGTCTCTACAATTCAAACACAATATAACAATACTCTAAGAAAATATAGAATAGATTGTTTTATTGTTGTATATAGAACCAATATACTTTACAATAAATGTTTCTATATAAATATACATTAAATATACATTATATTGCATTTCTTTCTCTAAGCAAATCTATTAGTCTTCAACTATAAACAGATGGTGGGATGGTTAACTTACGACTGGCTTTGCAACAATTAAGACATTTAAGAGAAAGAAAATAAATTAGAGAGTACTACAGATATTTTCAGAAACTAATTATGAAACGTGATGATATACTAAATAGGGAAATATGTGATATAAACATGTAGAAAATATAAATTAACTTTTTCTTATTTATAATATGTAAATTTCTCATACATATGTATGTTTGTGTGTTTATATCTTTATGTATAATATTTATATTGAATTGAGAAGTTGTAGTGAAACGCATCAACATCTTATTATATAAGAGTAGTATCGTGATTGTGTCACCGTTGATGTCTCAATTAAAATTATCAGGTTTCCTTTATACGCTACATAAATATATTTTTTTATATATTTTGTTTTCTATTAATGATATTGTTTTAAGCGCAGACAGCACTGTGTAATAATTAACTGTCAGCAATAATTATCTTAAATAATAATTTTGATAATGTTTAAATATTTACATTTTTAATTTCATGCTGTATCTTGCATATACCAGTAAAGCCAGAAGGAACCTGGGAACCTAGTGTTAAGACACTTCCGTTTCCCACTTTCCGCCGAATTCTAAAGGCATTGCGGGTTGAGTATCGGAACTCAATGCCAATATCCGAATAATAAGTGAAATTTTCAAAATATTTAACTTAAGACAAGACAAAACAATATTGCACGTGGCCGTTCTAGATGAATATCATGAATAAATATACTATTTAAATAGTAACCTACAATTTCATCATTTGGTCCTTGTTTGCTCACTCATTGTACGAATTACTCAAGCTCATTATGGATAGAGATAGACCCTTATCAATTTACGCATATATAGTACCTGTAGAACGCTGTTATCTCTTATCAACAATATGAACTACGAAACACTCCTTTTAGGTTATCAATTTTCATTCCTATTGTACATTCTTAGCTTATAATTATCGTTTTGTTAATAAGAAAAAAAAAATTGTTTAGTTGAGGCCGTCGTGACGCAGTGGTTCAAGTGTGTCACTGTAACGCGACGGCTATGGGCTCGAGCACCACTTGATGAAATTAATTATTATTTATTAATATTTTCATTTCGCTCTGGCATCAAGACAAAAGTCCGGCGTTGAGTTTCGCCACTCAACACGCAATGCCTCGAAAACTTCGGCAGAGAGTGGGGAACGGAGTGTCTTAAGTGTTATTGTCTTACTGCATTAGGTTCCCTCTACCTACCTTACTGTGTGCGGGATACAGCGTGAAGCTGATTTATTTATTTTATTTTATTACTTTAAAAGCCTGCTTTTTACAAATTTTATTTTTTTATAAATAATAGCAATATTCAGTATAGCATTTACTCAGAGTTAGAATACGCCATCTTCAATCAACGAAGCGCCTGTACAACGTTCTCAATTGAGGTTAATTTATACGGAGACGGAGAGATATGTAGCGCCCCTGTTGTTCAATAAGTTAAATGGCCTAGTGAATTTATATTACATTTATAAATGTTGGCAACTTATTTTGAAATTTTATTGGTAGAAAAAAATCATACAAACATTATGTTTTTTTTTCTCGTAAGGTACCATAAGACGAGATTAAATTCTAAAGATGATTGATTCAGACGTTTGAGGATAGCTGTGGTGTCGGGGTACAAGCATATAACTGTAAACGCGACAAGTTGTGAGTTTGATTCCCGCTCGAGGTTATAATATATTTACTATTTCTATTTCTTAACTCTGCTGTCGAGGCAAAGCGCGGCGTTAATTTTTGCAACTTAGAAGAGAGAGAGAATTGGAAGACAAGTGGAGCGCGGATAGTCTCCCTCCCTAGCCTCCCTCGGCCTGCGTAAAGCTTTAAAATAATATATTGATTTGGCATACTAACGCAATGTTATTTTGTAGGCTAATCGGGCGTGTTGGAACTAAAGTATACAGAAACGAAATGACTATTATTTGTTGTAACGCCTACTGAACGACAAATTTACTTAAGACATTGTTACTTACGCGTTTCCAATTTATTTTTGAGGTTGGTAGCACTGTACTTTACGAGCTACCTTTCAAGTCTTAACCCTTTTGGGTATAAACAGAAAATAGCGCGCTTGTTTACTGAACAAAGACAATGAACTCGTAAAAACTATATAAAACGAAAACTTTAGTTACTTTATATTTCATAGCGACATTTGTTTACACCGTGATAAAGGTCGGGTCGTACAATTGAGGTTTCTATGATATGTAAATAAGAAATTAATCAAAATAAATTCAGCTTCACGCTGTATTCTGCACACAGCAGGGAACGTAGTATCTGAGACTCCGTTTCACATTTTCCACTGATTTTTTCGAGGCATTGCGTATTGAGTAGCGCAACTCAACGCCAGGCTTTTGATGCCAGCGCGAGAAAATGAAAATATTAATAAATAATTATTCATTATACCGAGTGGGAATTGAACCCACAACCGTCGCGATACAGTCGCACACTTGTGCCCCTGCGCCACGACGGCCTCATAAATAAGAAATGTAGTTAATATTATATATAAAATAGGAAATAAAAATACAGTTTCCGTTGACATTGGATAAGTTTAATAAGAACATCCTGTATTCAATAATTATACATAATATCGTGGTTGTATAACTCCGGAAAAACTCCTAACCTAGACGTTCTCGGTGTAACTTTCTAATCTTACCAATATTCAAAATAAAACGCCTTGCGTGCACGACAGTACGAAACATAAAGTATTTAGAACATTGTTCTTAATTCCACACAGCCAAATGAACACACACAGTCACTGAAATTGGTTTTTTTTAAATTTTATATAATTATCATGTTCTTTTCGTACAGTAATAACCTCCTGAAAATTCTAATGTTAAACTGTATATTTACATATATACACACACAATGAGTATATTATTTACCTTAACACTAGGTTTCCTCTGCCTAACCCGCAGTATGCAGGAAACAGCGTGAAGCCGATTTTGTATATCCTTAAGTTCATCAATTGTAACTTATTATAGAATCACATATTATTTATCGTCCATTACAAATATAACGTTTTAATATAAGGTACTCAGACAATGCAGCGGCAATCACTTTCAGCTATTTGAAGCAATCAATTCTTGTATAGTTTGAACGTCCGCTATACTTGCGATAGATAGATATTTTATGACAATCTATTATTAGAACATATCATATTTAGAAGTCTATTGAGACAATGGCTGTGCTAATATTTCTTCTTATATTACTATTTATAAAGATTTGGTCGATTTAGTTTTAATTTGTTATTTTTTCATTTATTTAGTGTTTGAAATTACATATTAAATATTTTATATCAGCTTTACGCTGTTTCCCGTATACTGCATGGTAGAGGGAACGTAGTGTTAAGACACTCCGTTGCCCACTTTCCACCTAGTTCTGGAGACATTGCGACTTGAGTAGAGGAACTCAACGCCTACGCTCACTCAATTCAACGCTTAAGATTCTCCATTCCTCACTTTCCGCCGAATTTCGGAGGCATTGCGTCTCCACTAGCAGAACTGAAATATTGAATATTTTTATTTCATCGCTCTAGTGATGAGGCAGAGTACGGCGTTGAATTCCGCCACTGAACTCGCAATGCCAACAGAGTTCCGCGGAAAATGGACTGTCTTAACACGAACTTCCCTCTGCCTAAAGATACGGCGTGAAGCTGATAAAAAAACATCTAAAATTTACATTTCGTACTGTACAAAATGCTATAGCTAACATGAACTTTTTTATAAATAAGTTGAATTGTAATGAAAAAATATTGTCAAAGTTCATAATTTTTTTAAACATCACCAAATGATATAAAACGCTGTCAAACAGTTATCAATGAATTCATAATACTCTAAAACCCGTTTCGAAATTGCGTCACTAACCGTCTACGTTGACCTTGAAAGGATACTTCATTTTACTACAAACGACCAAAATTTATATCTTCCACTTTATATTCTTTGTAAATGCTATTCCGCATACTTAAATATGCAAATGGCATTTAGTCAAAATTTATATTCCGCTGGACACATGTTAACGTACAAAAACACATAAAATTGGTGACATTAAATAATTCATACAATTGGTTTTATAAATACATTCTAAAATATATAATATTATGAGCGACCAACGAGAGGTTTTCCAAATAAGCTCAAATTAGCAGCACGCAGGTTCCGAGAACATCCTCACACGACGGTACCAACTGGTTTGGAAGTAAACAGATGATGTAGGTAGAGTCCTTAAGTAGTTTATCCATTATACTGAACAAAGTGAAGTACGGAAGGAAGCTCTACAACCGACCACGTGGTATCTAGCTAGGAAGTGCCAAGTAGTTCATCCACTTACACAAGATAAGCCGGTATCAGAGTCAGGTTACAGTAAGCATAATTAGAATTTTGCTTGTGAATTGTTCTTGCAGCGAGGTGGTCTTTACTGAATCGGCTTAAAATTCTAGATAATAATATGACGCGTGACATGTGTCCGTTAACGTTGTGGCAGCAATCTTAGAGGCATTTTATCAGTTTGATATGTGATAACGCTCTATTGTTTTAATACTTACATTGAAAATAGAGTTATGTTTTAACATTTACCTTAGAAATGAAAAATTTCTAAATATATAATTTCTAAATATATAATTTCTATTTGAGTGAAGAAATGGAATATTTGATATTTTCATTTCTTCACTTTAATATCGAGGCAAAGCGCGGCGTTGAGTTGTGTGTGTGTGTGTATTCGACGGAAAGTGGGAAATAGAGTGCCTGAACACCAGGTTCCCTCCTACATGTGGGAGAGATCGTGAAGTTAAAAAAAAAGGTAATCATTTTCTAAAAACTGTTATTCCTGCCTTGTTAAAGAAATATACTTTCTTGAATACACATAAAAGTTTGAAATTGTCGCGATTTCAACCCGCGCCTCTTGAAAACCGTCCAAACCCTCTGACTAACTGAGCCATACGTTCTCATCAGGCATATTGTAGTTAATCATATTACGGCGAAAGGTGTTCAAAAGAATGTCAGTAAATTAGAATTAATATTTGATTTTGCATTCTCTAAATACGTTACAGTAGATTAGTAGCTAGCGATTAGCATGACAATAGGGTATGTGATGTCAGAGGTTACAGCGATACCCTTAAAATCGGGCTCACAAGCCAAACAGACAATGCCCTACCCACACAGCATTGGTTTTATGACCGATGTCTAGATTATTCGTTCATTCTTATGTCCCATTATTGATATAATAGACGTTCGTTTGATTGTATCGGTTCTTGTTATTATTTACTAGAAAATGAACAGTTTACATATGTTTTTGTTGTGTTGTTGTTTATTAAGCCTGATATAAATATTTATAAATATATTTTGCATAGATAGGTACGTCAGTCCTGGTTTAATTAGAGTCGTTTAAAAATAATTTGTGAAAGTGTACAGAACATTATTTTTTGTAACTTTATTTTGACTTATAATAAACAAATATTGAATAAAATAAACTATTTATTCAAAGATACATAAAACAAAATATAAAATGCTTACTTTAATGTAAAAAAAATACTAAATTTAATCGAGTAACTTTCTAAATGAATTTTAGTGCCAAATAATAATACAATGTCGTCAAATAATACAAAATAAAACTTAAAATTAAATTATATTTTTTATATTTTTTTAACTTATATTACTTGACCGCGTTTTTAAGATTGTAAATTCAAGCATATGACGCTGTCGTATCGAATGTCTAACCGTGTTCGCCGCATCGGCCATGTGCTGAACAGATGCGCTCCTTGAAACTACTAAATTGTTCCACTTTAATTCCTCTCTATGTTCCATCCATCCAGTCCTTCAACCTTTTAATTATTTTCAGACGAGTACTTTATTTATATAATGTTAATTTACTTTGATTTTTAATTTCGTAAATTTAATTTTATCTTAATATTAATTATCATTAAAACATACGTCCTTTATTTTACTTTCACGCTTTATGCCGCACATAACAGAGAAGGCACATGGAATCTGGGAACGGAACGGAATATCTTTACATTAGGTTCCCAGGTTGCTTATGCGTGCGGGCACTCAACGCTGCGCTTTGACTCCAGAGCGAGAAAATAAAAATATTAAATACTTAATTTCCTCGAGTGAAAATAGAACCCATAACCTGCCGCGTTTACAGTATGCGTATATGCGAGGAAATATTTATTTAAATTTATTGCGCGACTGGCTCAACCAGCCCTATTCTTATTAATTTAAAAAAAAGTTTTTTATTATATACATATGTATAAATGTAAGGCAGCAATTTATTTGTTTTCCTCATAGCTAAAGGTCGTTTATAGTGACTGATTAGATCATCATCACCCTTTTTGCGTGTTACTTGATTATTGTGATGCTCCGCGTCTACATCAATGGAATATTTCTCCATCGCACTGAATAAATATTTAAATGAGTGATTCCTTGCGAATATATATAAGCCGCACCTATTTTATTTTAAATTATTTAAACAAAGTAATTTCGAGGCCAGTCGTGGCGCAGAGGAACAAAGTTTGACTGCAAAATCGACTGGCTGTGGGTTCGATCTTCACTCGAGGAAATGAAATATTTATTTAAATTTACATTTTCATATCTTCGCTCTGGTGTCCAGGCTAAGCGCGGCGTTGTGTTCCGCCTTTCAACACGCAATGCCTTCGAATTTCGGCGGTAAGTGGAGAATGGAGTGTGCTTACATTAGGTTCCCTTTGCCTACCCTGCCGTGTGCGGGGATACAGCGTGAAGCTGATTTAATTTGATCAATTTTTTTAAGTAATTTGAAATCATTCCACGTAACTTAAGTAAATTATGAGATTTGGTATGGTTGCGTGTTTCGTACCTTCGAAACCTGTTCTTGCACTTTCTATCGGAAGATATAAAATATCTATACTTGAACAATGACGTTGCGAATTTTGCTAATACAACCAAAACCCTTGTGTAATATAACTATTTATTTATTTCTTTACATCGTTTATACTATATCTACTACTACGGTTTTTACTACTACTACTACTTTTTTTACCTCTATTACTTTTTTAAATGTCATGTTCTTATAAATTATTATATAAAATAATTTATGTGTTCAATTAACACTATTTAGGTACTTATATAAAGTTAAAAACAAGTTTTTTTTTAATTCATTACAATTTTTTACGTTATACGTTATCATTCTCAAAAGAACATTTGTCAAAGGTTAAAGATTTTTGTGTTAATATTGTTCTCTGTTGATATGGTTAATGTTTATTTTATTCTTATTTCTATTTTTAATAATAAGTATGAGATAATATCTATTTGTTACCTATTTTTTTCTATGAATTACGATTCTATGAAAATCAAACATTAAAATGTTATATAGATATTAAAAATAAAAACTTTACGCTGTATCCCGTACACAGCACGGTTGGCTGAGGGAGCCTAGTGTTCAGACGTTCTGGAGGTATTTCGTATGGAGTGGCGAAACTTAACGCCGCGGTTTGCCTCAACATCAGAACGAAGAAATGAAAATATAAATTTAAATAAATATTTTATTTTCTGGAGTGGGATTTGAACCCACAACAAAATAACTAAGCTTTTAAAGTAATTTAAATAACGTTCCGTTCCAGTCCTATACCTCTCAAATGAATGATATGCATCGTTCTTTTTACCTCTTGTTCTTTTTTGCTAATACAAAAGACCTTAATATGTTCACTTATTTCTATTCTTAACAAGCGATCCCTATATGAAAACAGAGAATGAATAAAAACCGTTATGTATACGTATACGGTCGTCTTTAAACAGCGCTTTTTTGTAAAGCAATGTCAAAAAATCCTTAGTTGAAATCATTTTTTTATAAAAATCCCTATGTAAATAGCATATAAAATATTATTATAGTAATTTAAAAAACATATTTTATTATTTTATGTAAAATACATAGTGTTTAACATATATCTAAAAAAATCAAATCGGCTTCAAGGTGTATCCCGCACACAGCAGGGTAACCAGAGGGAACATAGTGTTAAGACACTCTGTTCCCCACTTTCCGCCGAGTTCTGGAGGCATTGCCTGTTGAGTGGCGGCTCTCAGCATCGCGCTTTGCCTGACACCAGAGCGAAGAAATGCGAAAAAATATAAATGTAAATAAATATTTTACTTCCTCGAGTGGGGATCGAACCAATCGATTTTACAGTCACAATTTTACATTACAAAATCCTAGGTACCCAGGGTCCCTCTATTTACCCTGTCTGTGCAAGTTTGTTAAAATTATGTTAGAATGCAGTGAAAACGACAATAGAGCTATTTCAAATTGAAATTATTTCCAAATAACATTATAAAGATAAATCCTATAAATCGTACATTATCAGCAGCACTTAGCATAATGTTACTTAAAATTAGACCATAGTCCATTATCAGTTCTTGTTATTATTTATTTACCGAAAGAGCTATTACGGAATATTACGAAATGTCTGTGAAATGAAAATATTAAACTCACCAGTACTCTACATCCCGTACTACAATAAAACCAAGCATCCAAGCGTCTTCATATATTGACGATATAAACCTTATTTTCTGCCCCTTATGAAAGTATCTCTTAGTATGTCCATGTTGAATAGGTCGTTGCTCGGGAGCAAAAAGGCGTACTCTACTATTAGGGAGAGCGAGATGGATACATAAACATTTTTCTTTCTCTTCTTCTCTTCATCTATATAGTTAAACACGAAGTAGTTCGTTGCTTGAAATAATGTTTTCAAGTCAAAGAACGAAACTTGTATTAACCTAGGTCTAGTATATTATAGGAAAATAGGTATTAATCTATAGAAAAGATTTATATTTATTTTTCCCACATTTCTTAGTGAAACAATTTCTACAAAACTATTGATTTAAAATCTGTAAGTACATGTTTTTGCTCCCCCACAAAAGGGAAACGTATTTGACCCCGCATAATTTATTAGTCAACCCGTATGATACTATAACCACTATATAAATATAAAGGATTGAATATCATATTATGAAATAGGATCAAATTTTTATGAACAGAATATGTAACATAATAGATTTTCAATTGTCAATTCAATTGAGATGATTTAAATTGAACTTGTAATAGTCTTAAGATTTTTGTGTGCAATCTAAATATATTATGTGAATAAATCAGCTTCACGCTTCACATCCCGCACATAGCAGGATAAGCAGATGGAACTTAGTGTTAAGACACTCGGTTCCCCATTTTATGTGTTAACGGAACTCAACGCCGCCTATTGTCTCGGCACCAGAACGAAGAAATGAAAATAAATAAATCAATTTTAAACAATAGAAAAACTGTAAATTAACTACTAATTTCCAAAAGAGACCCAGAGTAAAATTAGTTTCAATTACTGAGCCTAACTTAGGCATAGGGCGACTCAGAGTTTAATTGTTTGTTACTTAAAATACTACTTCTAAACATATACATAAGTTATATATAGTCTTACTCTGTGTGCATACCGAATCAACTATTGTTGTTTCTCGTACAAATGAATAATTCAAATCTCATAATTCTCAAGCTTAAAGCTTATTTATCGCTGATGAATCACTTTTCTATTGAAAAATATTTAAAGAGTAACGCACCGCGCACTCTCTTGTTAACATTATCTATAATGGTTTGTTGGCTTTGTCAAAGAAGTCGTTACGAACTTGGAAAACGTCTTCCTTAAAATCTCGAACTAAATACGTTCAAAGTAATCATTTGTTTATTCTTTTTAAAATACAATCCTTTCATATTGACCAAATCTATATGTATAGACTAACTAAGAGTAATAAAAACATGTGTGGGTCATTATTTGAAAAAACAAATAAAATTATGAGGCCAATCGTGGCCCTGCACATAGTGTGAGTGTAAACGAGACTGGAAATGATATATGTGATTAAAATGTATATTTCCCTTTTTTTTGCTCTTGACTACTCAAGGCAAATGCATGCTCAGCATGCAATACCTTCAAAATTTAGCGGAAAGAATGGAACGGAGTGTCTTAACACTAGGTTCCCTGTGCCTACCCTGCTGAAGCGTAAAGCTGATAAAAAATTATAAAACAAAAACAAATAAAATGATAATTCAAGAGAAATTCAATGTTATTGGATACATTGAAAAAATATATCGTAGTAAGTAACACAAGAAGTAAAATTTTGACTCGCTCACCACGTGAATACAAAAAAAAATCTTTTTTGTGGTTATGTAGGTTGTTTTAGGGTAGGGTTATTGTTCCGTGTAAACAAATATAAATGTCCTTTTTATGGTATCATAAATTTTGCTTCATTAGTCACAGGACGAAATAACTGTGGTATTTTCCCTAGTTTAAATTTTTCTTCGAGACAAATATATCTTCGTATTTTTTTTGCTTTCTTATAAATACACACAAATATAAAATTCATTTTGTTTACTACAAATTGCTACTAAAGATTTCTTCAAATTCTTATCTATATAGATAAAAGGAACCCACTAACAGAATCTTTGAAATCTATAGTTTTTCCTGGAGTACTAGTACAAGTGAGGTAAAACTGTCGAAGTTTTATCGAATAGTCAATATTTTATTTTCTCGACGCAATATAGAAAGTGATACCTTTATGTTTTTATATCTGATGTTATCAGCTTGAGTTAATATAAGAATAATTACAAACATTTTGCACGATCATTCCCAAAGTATATACATACAATCATATTTGATATTTCAATTTAGAAAGCTGACGTGGTATTCTAACTAGATAATAATATTATTCATATAATAAATATAAGGTTCTACTCATATAATATATTATATACACACTACGCGGCTAACCGACCAACTTAAATTATGCATAGTGAGTACTAGGCGCTGTAAACAATAGTAAAGTTTACAAATTTGTTTGATAAAACGTATATAATATTCACAGAATTCCATCCATTGGAATACCATCACGGAATAGATAAATCTATTATATAATTTTTGTTGTGATTAAAATTTGATTAAATGTTTATAACAATTTACCTTCTTTTAACGTTATCTAGAGTTACCTGTAATATTATAATTTTAAATTAACATTATTATTTTAAAACACGAAAGTAATTCAGATTTATAAATAAAAAATATATAAATCAAGCGGGCGAAGCCGCGAGCGAGTTGCCGGTACTTTATTATATATTTAAAATGTCATATTAAAATAATTTAGTAATCAACGATTTATTTTTATTTCTTAATGTCGAGACATTTACAAAATGATCTTGAAAACATAATGAGACTTAACAGCTCTACTGTTTAGTATCTATAAATAATATTTTTATTATGTCTATTTTAGTTGTTTTTACAAGTGCTTTTAATGAACCATTGCATTCATTGATCTTTTAATGATGTAACTAAAAACAGTATTAATAATATATAGGGTTGTTACGGGTTCCGGTAGCAGAATTACAGTCTATATTGATTAAGATTTATATATTCTTTCGTATGATAAGCCATGCACCATAATTGAAAAGCCTTTACATTTTTATTTTTAAACTTATAAGTACCAAATACATATTGTAATATTTGTTTATAAATATAGAATAAATGGCGAAATATCATAAGAAACTACAAATATGGTATTACAGATTGAGTGAGTGATTAAAGAAAATAGGAATAATGTTTGTTTAAAAAGTGTATTTAATATGGCGGTAACCACATCGCAAACAACTTACTACGGATCCCCGATCCATGATGGATTTGCAACAATCCGTGCCCCGAGAAGTCGAATAAAGATAAGGAATCTAGTTGAACCAAATAGTGTTGCTAATCTACCTCAAAGGCATTCGGAATATTTTACATTAAATAGAACAAGCAAAAGCAATTTCCTAGAGAGCAGTTGTGGTGTGCAATATGCAACTGGCGAATCTCAAAGTATATACGTAAATAGACCATCAAGAATTAGCTTTACTGAACCCATTTATGCCAAAGTAACTCCACCGCACTCTAAGAGCAACTCACCAGTAAAATCTATTAATGGTCGGCATGAAAGTCATTACGATTCAATAGACACAAAACCTCGCAGACGCTTGAAAAGTTTGGAACTACCGAGGGAAACGGAATCAAATGAAAAAATGATTGTACCAACTTTAAGCAACGGCGAACGTCATTCTCAAGAAACGTATGCAGTAAAGCAGGACGCCCTCGAGCTACATTCCATACGTACAAATACAACGGGTTCTTCCGTTGACTATCGAAAGAGAAGTAGCGATCGGGATAACTGTTCTGAATCTTCCTCATACCTAACTGACAATGATCGACCTATTTCAAGTTATAGTGACAACTCGACGATACCGTCGACTGACACAGAGGATGTATTGAAAGAATTGCCAAGTAAATCTAGATTTCACAAATCTCCTCAGAAATTCGCCACACTTAATATGAGAAGACCCAAATTTATTGATCTTAAGCCACCAGTTATTTCCGAAAATCCGTTCTATGGGAGTCTGCACCGAAACAAAATTGGATATCATTCTGAACCAAATACTCCGTTGAATGGCGATAACTATGATTTGAATAATACAAGTAGTATTTCGAGTGACGTGCAACAAATACCTCGAATGCCATTGCAAAATAATCGGAATGGTTTTAAGAGATCAACGAGCGAATCAAACGGTTTCACAAAACGACTTAGTTACAGACATTCCTTTAGTGTAGACTACAAGCCACAGCCATTCACCAAGAAACCACATAAATGTTGCGAGTGTGTAACTGGAATACCAGCTGAAGAGGATCGAGCTTCTTCACCTTCATCAAGAACATTGGGAACGCTATATGAATCTCAAGATCCCAAAGTCGGATGTCAAACTATACTTCGACCCAAACCTCCTGTACCTTGGTGGGAACTCGCCATCAAAAAATCAAGATACAAAAGTTGTCCTATACTTGAAGAGGTATGTATGAATTTAATTTGTATAATTTCGTATCCAAATATATTTATTTAATTTATATTTTCATTTCTTCATCCTGGTGTCGAGGCAAAAACGCAGCGTTGAGTTCCGCGCAATGCCTTCGGAATTTGGTGGAGAATGGGAAACGGAGTGTCTTAAAACTAAGTTCCTCTACTTTACTGTGTGCGGGATACAGCGTGAAGTAAAAAAACATATTTTTTATGCATTATCATTTGAATAATTACATAATATAAAATTGCGGCCTATAGCTCTAGTATAAGAACACAACATATATTAACTACAGGTAATAAGCGAGTAATTGATTTCCTTTTGTAAAAAATATAATTGATTCAGCTGTCGTAATCACTTAGTAGCAGTTATATTTATTGTACCCAGTACACTTAATATGAAAAAATGTCCAGTCAGTTAAACGCAGATATTCTATGTTCACAAGTAAATATCTTAATGTTCATAATACTAATGGCAGTGTCCTAGTTCACAAACATTTTGATTTTTAATTCTTATTAATAATTTATTAGCCATAGGTCTTTTTTTTTAAATAATACACTACATTATTTCTATTAAATGGACGCCGCTTTGGTTTTGTGGAGAACGTTTAAATGTGACTAGCTAGTCACATAATATATATTGGGGGACAATGGGGTTCCATGGTGAGGAGTTCAGAACAGTGCCTGAAAAAAGTTTAAATGCGTTAACGTAAATATAGTGAGTTGCACAATCGGTGGATGTTGAATGAACTCGTATCTACCGTTCGAGCTAACGTCCTTCACTAGCTTCACGCTGTATCCCGCACACTGTAGGGTAGGCAGAGGGAACCTAGTGTTAGGACACTCCGTTCCCCACTTTCTGCCGATTTCTCTGCCGGCCTTTTTTGATAACGCGTATCATTCTTCACAAAACATTTTAGTTACCAGTGAAATCATATCCGAGTGACATAATTTTCGCCTACTTAAAAAACTTAATAGATTTTTAATCACCTCAAAATCGGTTTGCATGTTAACACTCCATATTTTTTTTGTTTAGGAATGTGTGTAATTATAACGCGATAATATATTGATTTTTTCCACAGACCATTAATAAAAAACGTTCCGGGCGTACAACTCAGTTGTTTTCTAATTGATTGTACTAGTAAAAAAAAAATGAATTTATAATATCTATATAAAAATAACAGTAGCTTCATATATAATTAATGTTAAGAAGTTTATGGAAACTTAATATTTAGACTACGTATTAGGAAATTATAAATTTAAAGGTGAAAGAACTAAATGTTTTTTAGGTTCATGCTGTATCTTCCACACATCATGGTAGGCAAAGCGAATCTAGTTTTAAGATACTGCGTTCCTACGTATGGGCGGAACCGAACACCGCGCTTTGCCTCGACACCAAAGCAAAAACATGAAAATATAAATTGTTTACTAAATATTTCATTTTCTCGAGTGGGAAACTAAACCTCATTCACTCAAGTTCACAGTTCCACTCTTAATATAACCAAAAAGATATGTTATTTAAATTATCATTCACGTAAGGTATGGAATATTAAGTATTTAATAATTTATTTATTTAGAAAACATATAAAAAATTTAACGTAGCGGGACTCGAACCTCCTGAAAACCGACCAGGCGCTCTGACCACTAAGCCATACGTTCTCATCAAGCTATGTCAAAACTTTTATACGCTTGTTATAACTTATTTATGTTATTAGCATCTCTGTAGGGAGATTTTTACAAGTTTTCGCTACCCAAAGATAATTACTAAATATGTTTTACATTGCTTTGCAAAAAAAAATATATACTTTTTCTAAATAATTATTTTGTTTTCCTAAGTGTGTAATGACACTTAAAAAAATGTTAAAAATATTTAATAATTTATCACAACTATATTAAAACATCACATCACTTACAATTTCGTTACAAAATCGTTCTCGAAAACTTAATTCTAAACGACAGGTGCATCGTAAACTGCTGGACTGAGATTTAACCGGACCGCTTATACATAAAAACCCTTATAAGTTTATCAAAATGACAAAAAAAAAGCTACCTGGCTACTAAAGTAGTTCGCATCAGGTGAACTTAATCTTGATTTAAAAATATATTTCATACAATATAACATGCTTTCCCACGGTAACAAAACGAATCCGATATAAAGTGTTGACAGAAATATTAAAAGCTATAAATAATGTAAAATAATAGACCTTATTGCTTCTTAATTTTTATTTATTAATAATTTAATAAAAAATCAGCTTTACGCTGTATTCCGCACACAATGGTACACAGAGGGAATTTAGTATTAAGACACTGCGTTCCCTACTTTCTGCCGAATTGTGGAGGCATTGCTTGTTGAGTGCGGAGCTCAATGCCGCGCATTGCCTCGACGCCAGAGTGAAGAAATAAATCTAAATTTCATTTCCTCAAGTGGCGATCGAACTCATAACCAACCGCCTTCGTGCCCCTAAGGCACGACTGGCCTCTTATTAATAATTAATTGTATTATTAATATCAAAAATATTATCTTTACATATCACCATTAGTTTATTTTCATATAATATCAAAATATTTAGTGAAAATATAAGTCCAAACGTGAGATGACTATCGTTCAACCAGCCTCGCAAGTTAACATTGTCCAGCGTCGCCCGTCGCCCGCTATAATAACGACACACTTTCCTAACATAGCTTCATCCGCCTCTACCTCTTATATTTGTCTCTGGTTATTATGGTCCTGCTACAGTTAGTGACCCATCTGTGAATGCAATTGAATACTGTATAGATGTAACTAGGAGATAACTATAAATTGTGACGATGTTCCAGTTTTGTGATACTTGTGATTTTCGTTATATATTTCTTATATTTATATTTCCATTTCTTCCGCTCTGGTGTCGAGGCAAAGCCCGGCGTTGAGTTGTGCCACTCAACATGCCTCCAGAATTCGGCAGAAAGTGGGGAACGGAGTGTCTAAGCACTACGTTCCCTCTGCCTACTCTGCTGTGTGCGGGATAGAGCGTGAAGCTGTTATATATTTCTTATTTGGATTTTTTATGTAAGTATATTTAAGGTGAATTGAAATATTCAATTTTATTTATACATATCGAATTTGGTAAGCCACGTGCCAGAAGTATTAAAAAAAGCAAAATACCTATCGGAAGAACGCAAATAAGAACTTGTTTTTTAATATTTCCTTGACGTTATGAAATTTTTAAACATATTTTTGTTTCATAATAATAGTATGTTAGAGTAATAAAATAAGAGAAAGCACTTATTTTTGAATAGAATTTTAACTTTAAAAAATACAAAATTTGGTTCAAACATTATTAACGCTAGACAACATATTATATGAATATTTATGTCAACGTGTGCTCGAAACAATGTGACCCAAGAGGAAGAGGGCAGTTGAACAAATACTTCTTGTTAAGAATGTAACAGCTACTCTCGGAGCACAATCATTTAGTGGGTTCCATATCTACGTTTTATTGAATCAACTTGCTATTATAAGAAAACGTATAAAGTTTGATACAAAATTTTACGTTGTAAAGAAACAGTAGTTTTATATGGTGCCAAGCAGTTCTATAAATATAACAAAAAAAAAATTAGCTTCACGCTGTATCCCGCACACAGCAAGGTAGGCAGAGGGAACCTAGT
>DWAP01000531.1:0-20645 GCA_018230625.1 Heliconius eleuchia
ATATATATATATATATTAAAATTATTTAATTTTATTATACAGAATATTAAGAAGGAATGGATGGATATATATTTACTTTTATTAAAATATCTTATAAATGTTGTGGATTTATCACTAAATTAAATTGGATATTTTTTGCATAATTTAATCAATATATAATAACAATTATTTAAATTTCAAAGCTATAATATATGTATACATTTTTACATATTTTGAAATAAACATAATACTTCAAATAATATGCATCTTATTCATAAATAGTTATTGCTATACAAATATTCGCTTAAGTGTTCCTAAAATTCAGTCCACATAAAAAATTCTTTGATATAACAAAATACTTATATAATATATGATTTGGTTGATATGATTAAATTTCTTTATAATATAATCTACATTAAAATAACTATCTTTAATTTTAATTATATGTAAATTATAAGTATTATTATTATTATTATAAATACATATTAATTGTTATTTACAGTAAATTTTGACATTTCACAGACCAAAAAATAAAATATTCTTACAAAAAAAAACATTGTGTTTATGAAGATTTTAAAGTGATTTTTCACTTATTCACTTACCTAAAAAATATGTGCTGCATGTGGAATTGAATATGTGACCTTTGGCTCAGTAAAATAACAACTAAGCCTTACATATTAAAAATAAATTATTATCAAAATATTAGATAAGCTTTTAAAAATAATAAAAAAAATATTATTAAGTTATCTCACTTACTTATACTTACACTTAAATTTAAAGTTTTAAATTAACTTTCATTGTAATTAATAAATTTAATATTATTATTGTGTATTATGATAATTTTTAATAATAATCGTTTTTATTAAAAGCATTTTATATTATTATTATACGCAAGTGATATTTCCTTTTGTAATATTACAAACAGTGAGTTTGATTATTATTCATAATATATTATTTATTTGTTTTATTTGTTACTATAGATTGCAAAAATTGTACTTATTATAACTCTCTTATAAATCATTATTAACATATATATATTAGTAATAATTATAATTGTTATATTTATTTATTTATTTTCTAAATCAGTAAAATTGAAAAGTAGCGTTTGTGATATTATTACAAAAAAACGAATAAAGGAACGATTATTAGCGACTGTTGAAATAGAATAAAAAAACGTGATTTATTCGGCCTTTCGAAATTATTAATAATATAATTATTTATATTTAAATATTGTTTAACATATAATATTAACTTTAATTTATTGTAATCACCGTTTAAAATATGTCTTGTCAAATTATATTAGTATATTTTACTGTTATTTAAGTAATGTATAGTCTCCTTACAGATTAAGTATGACGGTTGATAGTAAATTCATTTTAAAAAATAAAAGAAAACCCGTTTTATAACTAGTTTATCTATAAAAAATATATATTTTTCTAGTTTCGCCCTTTATCCCGCATATTAAGATAGGCGATGAGAACGTAGTGTCTAAGCACTCTGTTTTTCTACTTCAATGACCTTCAAAATATTTATAATTTCTTTTATATATTTAAATTTGATTCCAACTTATGTATTGTTGGCAAATATTTTTAATTTAATCTATACTTAAAGCTGTTTACATTCCTTTTTTTTGTTTTTTTTATTCTATAGGAAACTAAACATTAATTTAGTAGTGGACCAAAATTATACTTGTTCACTTTCCTCCATATTGTAAATAACTATATCTATATAATAATTATAAATAAATAAGCCAAAGAAAGTATATTTAAAAAAATATATTATTACAATTAAATTGTAATTACGTTTTAAATTTCTTATAATGTCAACATTTTCATTTTTAGATTAAATTATCTTATTTTATTTAATCTTTCCATTTACTATAATCTGTGTTTATATTTTTGTAATTATATTTCAAATTGATATAATTAACTGTGAAAAGTTTTTTTTTTAATTAAAATAAAATGTATGTACAAATACAAACTTAATGACACTTAAATACTAATTTATGATTTATAATGCAGTTTTAATTAAATATTTTAAATATATAAGCACTCTATATATATGTATAGCAACTAAATATATCTTTTGTCATATTTAAATATGTTAATAATTATTTTTACCTCTATAAATTATTTTAAGAAACAGACTAAACAGTTTATTTTGTTTTTTAAATAATATACTTCATTTTATTTTTAATAATATTTGAAGAAACTCTTTAAATATTTCAATACATATAATAATAATATAAAAATAAATTAACTTACAGAATTCTAGTCAATTTTATAAATAAGCTATAATATCAATTGTGTATTATTTTAAAAACAATATATTAAAATAAAATTAAATCGTACTTTTGTGTGACGTCAATAAATTCTTTTGTGTAATGTCAAAAATAAAAAGTTTGTGCAACTTGTTGATATAAATTTTTAAATTTTATTAAAAATCTAATCATTATTATAATTATAATTAGTATTTGATAGTATAAAAAAATAGTGAGAGTAATTTTTAAGTATTTAATATATAATTATCTTTAGATGTAAGTTATTTAGTTATAAAAAAAATGTATCGGACTGTTCATTGCAGATTTATTTGTGTTAAAAAAAAAGTTTTTCTTATTTATTGTTATAATTCGTTGATTTTTAAACTTATTTTTTAACTTCACGCTGTGCACCGCTCTTGTTTCCCTATTTTTTGTTTAATTTTTGAAACATTCCGAAACTCAATCAAAAATGTCGAAACTCAACGCCGCACTTTATCTTGTTGCTAAAGAAGGAAATTATAATATACTCTAATTCTTTCGAATAACCAATATTTTCTTATATTACTTTTTTTTATATAATATCAATACTATATTTTTTAACAAACTTAAGTATCATTTAATTAATTCTTTTAAAATCCGCAAAGTACAGTCCAAAATTGATCTTTTATAGAATATTTACATGACACTTCTTCTATAAAATAAAAAAAATATTGATTAAACAAAAATCTGAATATTGATAAAAATGTTTCAATTATAAATCTATTTCTATGATTTATTAATGTTAAGAGCACTTTTCGAAAACCTCACGGTATTGAACCTACGATCCTACATATAGTAAGTATCAAGAAGTAAAGCATATATTCTAAATTTATGATTATATTGTGTAATATAACTATACAGTTATATATTGAATTATATGTAAAACTTAAGTTATATAAAAAATAACGATTTCGTATACAAATAAAATAATTAATTTACTATAGACAAACTTTCATGTATAGTCGAAATATAAATGAATAAATATTTTATACAAGCTTTCTATGGTAAATGGTATCTTAAGCCAGTGCAAAATGAAAATTCAGTTCCACGAATGAGAATCGAACCCACAACCATCAACAATGACATCTTCCCTATTACATATAATTCAATATATCACCATTTCATATAATTATGATGGAATAATATTTACAGTACTTAAAATAATTTTATTACTAGTAATAAAACAACATTGTAACCCAAAGATTTTATTGATTTTAAAGTTAAATTAAAATATTATTTAAAATTTAAATGGTTTTTTATTTACTAACCTATTTACTACTAATACTATTTGGCTTGTTATTTGAATTCATTTTATACTTCTAATCTTCTTCTTCTCTTTGTACAGACTGTCATGTTGAACTGGAAATGTATAAATAGAATATTTACAAATAGAACAATACAAAAATATGAATTAAAATCATTGAAAACAATGTTTGAGATAAATTGTCTGAAAAGTTTGGTAGGACACACTAATCTCAGGAACTACTGATTGGCAAAAAAAAACTCACATTTACACTTATATTTTGGGCAGTCTTTTATAAGAAAAAGCTTTATGTTGATATGGTTAATGAGGCCAGTTGTCGCGCAGTGGCACAAAGTGTAACTGTAAAACCGACTGGTGGTGGGTTCGATTCCCACTCGAGGAGATGAAATTTTTATTTAAATTTATATTTTCATTTCTTCACTCGGTTGTCGAGGCCAAGCGCAGTGTTGTGTTCTGCCACTCAACACCCAATGCCTCCAGATTTCGGCAGCCTAAGTAATAAAGCGTCTTAACACTAGGTTCCTTCTGTCTACCCAGGTGTGTGCATGAAACAAATGATTTATATATATATAAATATATTGTGTGTTTGGCATAAAGTGAAAAATGCTATGCTATGTGAGCCTAAAAACATAGAGAAACAAAACTAACTTTGAAGGAGGGTTATTTCAATACACACATAAAAAAAAATTAAAAATATAATCATTCTTGAATTTAAAATATTTTAATAGTCACGCAATGTAAGTAATAAGTAACATATAATCAATTATTCAGTAATGTCAAAAGAAATATTCTTTGGAGGAATAAAATATTTAATATTTTCATTTCCAGCATAATGTGGTCTATGATTGTTAATTCTGTCATTTAAATTTATTCTAAATTATTTCTTATATATTGTAAACAATCATATGCTGTTGAAATTCATATATAAGAATTAATTTGATGATAAACATTAAGATGTGATGGTGTGAAGATACAGTTATATGAATAATTTGAAGTAAAAAATTGTTAATTTGATGTACTTAAAGGATGAATTTAAAGAGTAAACTTGTGAATTTCGTCAGTAAAAATACGAATTTGAAATTAAAAATTTATACAATTATACTTACTATATGGATCAAACGAAATAAGTTCTAACTTATCAGCAAGACGTTCTCGTATTGCATTGAATCTATGTCCTGAAACCATACTCTCCATCATTACCATTATGTGTCTGAAATAAAATAATATCAATATATAATCCATAATAAAATATATATGTATATATATATATTATTTCATAACATAAAAAAATAAGTAATTGAACGATTTTAAAAAATGGAGACTCACTTGCTTTTAGCTTTTTTAAGCAATACATTTGTTAGAAACATAATGAGTTGCTTTTATTCTTCACTATTAGGTATTTAAATTGTTTAATTTCAACTATTTTCAATAACTCGCATAACCTACAACGAAAACTGAATTCGACATATGACATTGACAGCTGATTTTAGCTTGTAAAAAAAAGTGTCAAAACAAAATAGATAAGTATTGGTAGACGCAGAAAAATTATCAAATAAATTAAGTTTAATATTAATTGCTTACTTAAAATAATATTTAAATAAAAATATGTTTTACATTTTGATTATTAATAAGTTTTATTATTAAAATATATTAATTAATTCTCCAATAGTACACTTCGAAGGGTGTACAGACTACAGATCATAAAATGTCAATTCCATCGACTAATCTAAATGATGCCACGTACGTAAAAGAAAAATTATTATTTTGACAATAATCATAAGGCACGTGGGAATTATAACGTTTTACACATGTAAGAACAGTTATTCATATATCTGAATAGATTTTTATTGTAAATGTCTAAACAAAATAAGATAGTAAAGTTCAGAACGAAGCGCATTGTTCTGGTAACATTCCAAAAACAAACTCGTTCATGTGTCGTGTGATGATGGACTTGTGAGCCGGCGTTGCTGTTGGCGTTTTCGTACGATTTGCGTTTTTTTGTGTTAGTTCTTTGTTCGTTTTCATGTCGCAAATGAAATAGCCAACCCCTATAAGTGTGAGTTTTGTTAGTATTTTGTTTTTAGTAGTGTAGTTCGTACAAAAAGACACAATGTTAAACAACGACATGAATATGGAGAATGGCGGCGGCGACGCCAACTCCAATGTGTCACCGACCAAACTCATGGTGAATTACATCCCCGAACTTATGACGCGCGACATGATGTACGCGCTTTTCTCCGCCATGGGCAAGATCGAGAGCTGTAAGCTGATCGCTAACAGAGGGTACGGCTTCGTGGAGTACGAGAAGCACGAGGATGCGGAGAAGGCGCGCGCCGCATTTAATGGCCTGCTCATGCAGGGCAAGACGCTCAAGGTGTCGTTCGCGCTGCTCAACCCCGAGAACAAGGTCAGCCACAAGCCCGACACCGAGTCCAACCTATACATCAGCAACCTGCCGCCCGACATGACGCTGGAGCGCCTCAACGCGCTGTTCGGGCAGTTCGGCCACATCACCAACAGCCGCGTGTCGCAGGGCATCGGCTTCGTGTGCTACGAGAGCCGGCAACAGGCCGAGGACGCCATCACGCACATGAACGGGCAGTCGCCTATCGCTGGCGCCGGCGCCATCGTCGTTAAGTTCGCCAACAAGCCCAGCGCTAACAAGAACGCGCCACGGCCGCGCGGGCCTCCACCCGCGGGTGCAGGGGCTCCGGCCGCGGTGCCGGCCTACAACGGCGTGAGCCCGGCCTACAACGGCGTGGGCGCGGCATTCGGCGCGCGCGCAGCCGCGGCGGTGTTCGGCGCGCAAGCCTCCCCCCCGCCCTTACTGCCGTCGCCGGGCAAGGCGCTGCCTTTCATCAACAAGGGGCAGCAGCGCTACAACCCCATGGCGGCGTCCAACCACGCGCCGCTCCCGCTGCTGGGCGCGCCGGCCAGCCCAGTGCCGCTTCTGGGCGTGGGCGTGGGCGCGGGGCTCGCGGCGCAGACCACGGTGTACGTGTACAACGTGGGCGAGGAGGCGGACGAGCTGGCGCTGTGGCAGCTGTTCGGGCCGTACGGCGCCATCGACTCCATCAAGGTGATCAAGGACCCCGAGACCAAGAAGAACAAGGGCTTCGCGTTCGTGAACATGCGCGAGTACGACGAGGCGGCGATGGCCATCCAGGCGCTCAACGGCTACGCGCTCAACGGTCAGGTGCTGTCGGTTAGCTTTAAGACGCAGAAGAGAAGTAACTAGGCCGAGGCCCGCGGGGCCGACGCCTCGACCTTTCATTCCAATCTCAAAATATTTTTGTAGCGATGACGATCCTCTTTGTGCATTTCGAATTAGTCGCATAAGTATTTTTGTAAGATTTATTATAGTTTTGTACCGGCGAGAGCGCGACATGACGCCCGAGAGTTGAGTTGCTTGACACTTGACAGTATCCGCGAGTATATGTGTACTTTTATCATATGATATAGTATTATATTATGGGAGTCGTATGTATATGTTCCCGGGGCCCGGGGCCCGCCTCCAGTCCCCCCGCGCCCCTCACCCTCTGGTATTTTTATTTTGTGTAAAACAACATTGTATGTTTTTTATCTTTAATAAATTTCATGTTTAAATAGAGTGTATTTATATTTCTCTATTTTGTTTTCTATATACAACGCCCCCTACACCCCCGCCCTATCCCGTATTACTTATAGTATGCAATTATAATATATAATACAAATAATATAACATAATATAATAATTAATATAAGTAATTATTTGTGGCAGTAGCTGTTGCTAAAACGTATAGTGTGTTTATGTTGTGTATCGTTGTACGCTGTACGTCGACAGGATACATGCTGTTTGTACGAAAATACCCTTTTTTATTTGTTTATATTTACTCAGTTGTATGGCCTAGTATCGTTTGCTTTCTATTATATATTTTGTGTATCGTTTTGGGGGTCTCTATATATATATATGTATATATTATTATATATGTGTTAGGTGTCGCCTTGAGACCGTCGTCTCGCATTCGGTCTTGTAAGGCTTCGTAGTCGCTATAGGGTGATAGAGTGGTGTTAAGTGGAAAGGACAGTACGACAGTGTCAATGGTAATAGCGTTATCAGTACGAGGGACAGGATGTGATAAGATAAACAATACAAGTAGTGTGCCCGAACGGTAATCTACATATAAACAATACCGCCGCCACCGTCGTTAAGCTAACTCTCGTTCGATACTTCGTATTGGTGAGTTGTATTGCAAGTCTGTATTGTATTTGTGAATGACTTTTTTTTTGTATTTGATAATGACTTTTTTTTGTTTATTGTTACGTTACGCTACATAGACTATCTAAGACATTGTTCTTTATCAGCCCATTTTAAAATAATGGTCTCAGCTGACGTAACTCAACGCCGTGCTTTGTGTAAATAGATAAAACGTTTTTCGTCATATAGTTCTCAATAAAATGGGATCGCAACCACTAATTCGCGTGTATCATCATACAGTGTACCACTGCGTCACTATAACGTCAATAAATGCATTTTTATTTTAATACAGAATGTATCCAATGAATACAGTTCATTTAACTCCGCTATTTTTATAGGACGTCGCGCGTGAAGTTTTATAAATCAAACGTCACTTATATACTGATATAGAACGTTGCCAACCAATAATATTGTAAATGCCTGTAAAATCTTGAAGCCAGTCGTGGCGTAGTGGCATAAACACACGACAGGTTGTGGGTTCGAAATAAAATATTTAATATTTTAATTTTCTTGGCCTGATAACGAGGCAAAGCGCGGCTTTGAGTTCCGTCACTCGAAACTCAATGCTCCCGAATTTGGCGAAAATAGGGGAACGAAGTGCCATAGGTTCCTTCTGCCTGCTATTTCCGGTGTTCAGCGTAAAGCTATAAAATCTCCAATTTTTTATCTTATTTCTGTATTAACACATTGTAATTTCATTTTCTGAACTTTTTAAAGCATTGCGTGTTAGGTAGGGAAACCCCACGGTGTAATTTGTCTGTCTAGACAGGGGAAACGAAATGATAAATAGAAACATTCCCCCAATTTGGATTGAATCCATGACCTTCTGGTTGTTTGTACAAGTACATAAATTATAGTTTTCATATATCAAAGTCTCGAAAATTGGGCGGAATACTGAGAACGGAGTGTCTTAACACTAGGTTACCGTCACCTACAAAACGGATGAAACTGATTTTTTTATATATTATTTTATACAAAAAAAAATTGAAACAATTACTGTATTATTCTTTCATAGCGTTAGCAAAAACGCTACAGAGTTCCACTATTGATTTAACTTTGACACTACCAATTGAGCTTCATCTGTCCTTTTCAAGGGCAGTCTATATATATTTAGTCTGGCCGTCTCTCTTGTGCGTGGCGACGACCTGCGCCAGCGTTGGGTAGACGCGCCGGTCTTTACTCCCGAAACGGGGGTTTTCTTTATATTATACTAGCGACCCACACGCGGCTTTGCCCGCTTAACCTTGTTATATTATAACCAAATTCTTTACAATAAAATAATGTTTTAAATACTTATTACATATAAATTGTAGTCTATTAGATTTTCTGATGTATAAGTTCTATTACTGTAAAGTTTTATCTAAATTTGTTCAAATTTGCGTGAGAGTGGAACAAACTTTCAAATTAATAATATTAGTACGAGCAGGATAGGTTGGCTTCTAAGCTAAGGATTGTGTATGACACATTCTTGGACAAAAAAGTATAAAAATATATAAGTTGTGGCTAAAGCGGCAACAGAAATACGTCTCTGAAAATGTCAATTGTATGATTATCACAGTTTATGAGATGCAGCCTGGTGACAGACAGCGGTGTCTCAGTAGTAGGGTTTTACCCTTTAGGCACGGAATCCTAAAAAGCAGCTTCACGCTTTTCCCATTCAGCAGTATGGCCTGAGTGATAAGCAAAATTTATATAATATTAAATAAATTATTCGTGTAGATACTTAAGCGAGTCTTATTACAGTCGTTCAGAGATATTTATGTGAAAACTTTTATTATATTTAGCTTTTCGTTATATTTAATTCAGAATGCTAGACATTCGTGGTGTCTGACTGTGAACATGACGGTTGTGGGTTCGATTCCTACTCGGAGGAATGAATTATTTTCATTACCACAAAATTGGACGATGTGGTGAGATCGAAATGCCCTTACACCAAGTTCCCTATTTGCGGGATACAGCGTAAATCTATTATAATAGAAAAATAATTCTTAAAACAAATTTTGGGACAAGAATCCAATCTTTGTATTCCATAGTTTGCAACGCTCAGACAATGTAAAGGGGATTCACGTAACGACCTTGAGACGATATTATTCGGATATATTTCAATATATTATCTTATAGAAATACATTTTTTGTCTTATATTTAGTATGGCTAGCCTTTTGTCCGCGATTTTGCTCGGTTTTACGTGGTTTTCTTTCATTTGTTCTTGCAAAGAAATAAATGACTGCATTTTTTTTAAATAATGGTTTGCTTTTAATGTTGTTTTATGTATTAAAGTGTTTTAGTTTATTTTATTTGTGATTTGTGTCGGTGGCCGATATTGTATATTGCTGATTGCATTTGAGGCTGTAGTGGGTCGGCGGCATGGTATCTGACTAAACGCGACGGCTGTGGGTTCAATTCCTACTCAAGAGCATGAATTATTTACGTATTCTCGCTCTGGTAATAAGACTAAGAGTTCCGCCATAATAAGGTCTCGAAAATTTGGCGTGGCGTGGGATACAGACTGCCTTACACTAAGTTCCCTCTGCCTACCTTGCTATACGCAGGATACGTAGAGGAGCTGAAAAAATATAACAGCTTCAAACCTACACTAAGTTTTTGTTATATATATTTGCATCTTGTGTGTATCATAAGCTATAAAAAATAATATTATATTTATATTAATATATAGACATGTATATCATTATTTTGATTTAATTTGTTGTCTGTGTATAACTAATTATTATTTAAGTATTATATTATATAAATGTATGTATGTTATAAATATTTAATAAACATAATTTTTGTATTTTTTATTCTATTTTTATTCATATATTAATATTCTATACTGACACGACTGAGAGTTTTGGTGCAATCCTCAACTTTAACTCGGATTTTAAACAGGACGAATTCCTAATGAAAAATATCACTTTCTTTGGTATAAACAAATAATAACTTTGTTCAACGTAGGCTACAAAAAAGATAATTATGAATTATTTTTGCCTAGTTTATTTATATAGAGATGTTGCTCGTCGCAACGCACAGCCGAAATTTCGAAGTTCAGAAACCTTGAGAGAGAGAGCCAGAGATTTGGCCAGGTCCAGGTCCTTCAAGCGAGTACCTTTGGTCCTCTATCTACTCCGCTATAAGCGGGATAAAGCGTGAAGCTGAAATAGTGAATTCGTGATTGGATCGTAGGCATTAAATAATTTAATTATTCCAAATGCAGGTATTAACAGTAGTTAACCGACATCGGCGTGAATTCTTCATTCATATTTTTAAATATAGTCAGAGAAAGCTGTAGATTTAATTTTAGGCTCTCATTTTTACATTACCATTGATAAGTGCCGTCGAGAGACTAGAATTGGATAGAAAAGCTTAATTTTGTTTAATGAAATACTTTTTTTTTATTTAAACCCACGCATAACGAACCCACTATCATTAGTTAGGTTATGCATTTAAAACTAAGCTATAATAGTACAACGTTTTTTTTTTTAATTTTAAATATTTCAAAACAACTATTTTTCATATAGAATTTAATTATGTGAATGTAGACGAAAGTCGCTAGAGTATGTAGGTATGGTGGGCGGTGGTCCTCAACTTTTTGGCATGGATGAGAATGATGGATGGCTAAAGTACTTTTTAATTATATATTGCATATGGAAAACGTGAATGCGTACTTTTCAAAGATGACAATTAACATTTGTCTGTTATAAACACATTTATGGCTACTTAGTGTTAGGTAAACGCTAATTGAGGTCTATGCGTGCGGCTTTAACAGACTTAATGGATTTATTTATAATATGTAGTCATAACTAGATTTTTTTTAACTAAATATATCCAACGGGATATTAACTCAAGATCTTTCGTTTAATCATTCATCTATTTAGAATATACATAATATGTAATGTATATAAAGCTCCTTCGTTACTGAGTGGCTGAAAGATGATGCGGCGTAGAACGCTTAATTTTAAATAGGTTAGTTGGAGAGAGTATGCACTTAGAGAATTTATGAAGCTCTAACAGGAACGGGATAAAATAGTTTAGTCTGAAATTTTGACAGTTTTCCACTGAATCCGTATACCATACATAGCAGTGTAATCTGTGCAGAGGGAATCTGGGAACCTAGTGACACTCTGTTCCCCATTCCAACACTTCCGTTTCGCCCATTTTCCGATGAAAATATGAAATATTTAATTTTGTCTAGTGTAAATCGAATCCACGACCGTCTTGTCTACACTCGCGACGTCCTCGCATGCTAAACTTGTTTTATTTAATATATTTTGATAAATAGTAGATTAAAGTTCAATAAGTCGTTTGTAGTATAGATAGGTATAGTATTTTTATTAAAAATTGTAAATTTTTATGTAATCTCTTTTTGTCATACACTCGCTAATGGATTGTCTGATAACAGTGTCGAGTTACTAAGTACTATTTCATTTGTATATACGTTATTTTTTTGTATGTATGTATGTACGTACATCCACATATATCATCAAACTAGCTTTTTGCAGCGGCTTCGCCAGCACGTCCGAATGAAATATACCCCATGTTAGTTTGAAAAAACGTTCAGTTAGGCTCATGGGCACTATAGCCTAATAAAATACCTGATTTAATATAGAATAGTCTTCCTGGATTCGTGGACTATGGAACTCAACATTTTTTTTTAAACTTTGTACGAGTAACTCATGAAAGAGCGTGTTCAACGAAACAAAATCTTTAGCTTTTGTATGGTAAATAGAGAATGAAAAAATTAAGTTAAATTATTATAATGTATTCTATAGTAGTAGTTATTTCTAGAAAGTATTTATTCATCCATTGTTTTGGTCGGTGAAATGATTTTTCTATATATAGGATAACACGTTTCTACATATAAAACAAAAACTAACACTAATGAGTCCTAGGCAATAAAGCGACGATAGTTTCAGACATTCAATATTCTTTTTAGTTGGTTTCAATTTGAAAACAGAGTCCCTAAGACTAGTAGGTTGAAAATAAAAATATTACAACAATAGAATTCTTAGGACGGTCTTAGGGCAATATATATATATTTTTCAGGGATATAGATATATTTTTAATTTATGGATGTAAATACGGTAAAAAAGATATTCTTATAAGTATAATTTACTTGTATAGAACTAAAATCCATTTCCTTTGGAAATAAGTTTCGATGATGCTTTCAAGTAAATTACGCACATTTTTCATTTCATCATCACCAAACTCATTTTAAAGAAAAAAAAACCATCAAAAATCAAAACGTAAAGGAACTAAGAGTATTCGACTCTTATAGAATTAGTCTATTAATTACAATATAACAACGTATGTCCGTATGTACAATATTTTTTTAAATACATATATCATATTATAGATATATGTATAATAATTGTTCATATTATACATTACTCAGTATGTTTGTCTGTGCTTCACGCTGATAAGTTTTGTTTTTTCAACCAAAAAATTAAAAATAATAAGTGCGCGAATAGAATCAAATATTTTTACTAACATAATCAAATATTTCGGGTTCCATAGTCATAGATAATATGTTATCAGAAGCCTTGAATTAAGTGGTGTTTTCTACATAAATAAGACCGTCCTGGCGTAGCGCCACAGCGTCTGATTGTAAAAGCGACAGGGGTTGGATATCCACACGAGGGAATGAGTTATTTTCATTTCCTCTTGTTTTGTTTATCATAACACTAGGTTCCCTCTGGCACACCCTGCCATATGCGGGATACAGCGTGAATTAAAAAAAGAATCGTACATATTTAAATGTATGTAAAGTTAAACAACATAACGTGAAGTGATAATTGTGGGTCCCATTCCGGGCAATTCCTGCTCGAGGAAATGAAATATTGAATATTGTCACTTCCTCGCTCCGGTAAAGCGCGGTTTTGAGTTCCGCCACTCAACACGCAATGCCTTCAGAATTAGGCGGAAAGTGTCTTAATAGGAACGGAGTTTCTTAATATTAGGTTCCCACGTCCCCTTCGCCTACCCTGCTATTTGCGGGTTATACAGTGTTGAAAGACATTCTTCAAACGAGTAAGATTAATATCTTTATATAGCCAGATACGTAAAATTTGTTCAAAGACAAACCACGATATAGGTGATCGACCTTAGGTAGAAAACATTACCCCAGTGTAAGTACTAAGTGTCCTTGTACCTCCCTACGCCCTATGAGAGACCTCTAGCGAGGAATGTAACGACCTCACGTAATAAAATTCTTTTTTTATGTAGGTATGTATGTATAGGTTTATTAGAAATCGTATTACAGTCAAAATAATAAAAAAATGGTGTATAAAGTTTCGAAATAACTTAAGTATTAGTCATTTTTATTGATTTTTTACATACATGGGTATTTATATAGTAAGCGTATTAAAAACGGAAAAGTTAATGATAAAGAGTATATCAAGAGTTTTATTTTAAGTCAATGCGCGGCGTTGAGTTCCGCCACTCAGTATTGAAATTATTTATGTCTAACGATGTTACGTTTAAAAAGAAAGGCGGAAAGTGGAGAATGGAATGTCTTGACACTAAGTTCTGTATGTTTATATGCCAATCAAAACAAAACGTGAAGCTAAAAATATGCTTGATAAACAGAATTTTCATCTTTGACTCTGAACTCGCTACCATCCTATAAATAAAATATATTTTAAACAGATTTCCCAACAAGAGGACATTTAATTGCAATAATTTACTACAATTAAGGAGAAGTAAATAAATGTTCACAGAACTGCCTCTATCGCGGAGCAGGGCGCGGGCGTTCACCGTTTTATCGGGTTTTATAGTATAGCGCGGTAATTACTGAGTACCGGCGCCCGGGGCTCCGTGGACACGTTGTGGTTTATATACTGATTGATTATATTGATATTGATGGGTGTAGGTTCGAATTCACCTTTAGAAATTCTCTATTAAAGTAAGATGTTAACTTTCTCGCCTTATGAAGCAGCACGCAATATCTCGAACTGAGAGGTCAATGGGAAACTGAGTGTCTTAATTCTAGGTTCCCTTTTCTCACCTTGTTACATATATGCGGAATACATTTTTTGTGTAAGATAGTATATTTATCTAGGAAGGCTTTGAGCTAAACAGTTAATCATCTCAAAGTGACCGATTGTACCGGTACCCGAGGTCATAGCTACCAGGGCCACTTACAGTGAGTCATGTGTCGTACACAACTCTTAGTTACGTGTTTTTGACCACGCAAGCGATGTCATACGTAAAAGCTAGTACAGTTTTAAATATTTCTTGAATTAACGCTTCAATAGACTATTCACTAATATAATAGATGTGAAAGTTTATAAGGATGGATATTTGTGCCTCTTGTACACAAGAACTACTGAACGGATTCAGATAAAATTCTACAATAATGTAGCCTATATATTATAATAACACATAAGCTACAATTCATGTAAATATTTACTATAAATTGATTATTATATAACGATAAGTTTGACCAGGTAAAGCCGCGGGCGGGTCGCTAGTTCTCACAAATCTCGATATCTCGTAGTTGGCTAGTCCGCGAGCTGACGTACCACGCACGTTCGACATAATCGTTTTACTGAAAAATTTATAACGTCAATATTTGTTATAAATATCTCGTTTCCAAAGAAAGTAATCGATGCTCGCTTGTTTTTATGATTGAATGTCATCGTGGGTTGATTGGCGATGGTTGTGGGTTCGATATCGGTTAGGTGAAATTTTTTTGTTATTTTTGATTCACCTGTTTGGTAGCGTGTAGCGACGTCCTTTAATCCAATACGCAATAATTCGGCTTAAGATAGAAAGTAGATAATGATTAAATGATTTTTTTTATAAATGTTACTTTACCAATTGCTCATTAGCTGGGTAGGCTGACTTTCGCCCAATTTTCAAGACATTGCACATAGAGTGGTGTTGTCAGGCCGAAAAAATCAAAATAGTTAATTCATCCGGATGGACATCGAAACCTCAACAGTCACGTTTGCACTCAAACACTGTGCCGCTGCGCCACGACGGCCTCATTATAAAAAGAATAACAATTTCTGCGCACCTTTTTTTCATTGGACGGCAATTTCTTAAAAAGAAATGCTATTATCAAATATTTATATTCGTCAATACAAAATACAAAACTGTCGAACGCCGTATGTTCAGGGACAGGTGTTCGAAGCCACCTGCCCCTCGACTACGTGACGTCATCGCGTAACCTCCCGTTAGCGAAACCTTTTCAATTATATATAAAATTAATCTGTTTTATTATAGCTTATATTATAGAATATAAATCCGTGAGATCGTGGAATTATGTTACTCAAAATTGGCTTCACTCTGTATTCTACACAAAGCATGGTAGGCAGAGGGAACCTAGTATTAAGAACTTAAGGCACTCCGTTCCCAATTTTCCGTCAAATTCTTGCTTGTTGAGTATTGAGTGACTTATTATTCCATTTTCCGCCGGTTTTTAATGATTAAATGTTGACCGACGTGGTCCAGGGGCACGAGCGTGGGACTGTTAACGGGACAGTTGTGGTTCGATTTACACCCGGGGGAATGAAATATTTAATATGTTTATCTTTCGCTCTGGTGACGTGTATCAACACGCAATGTGCTGTCTTTCTGCCTATCCGGCGCTATGTGGCCCAATCACTTATATTTTGAATAGCTTAGAATCGGGAACTGAATCTACATTTATCGTATATAACCATCTACCCACTTTACCTAAATGAAAAAAGATTTTTTTTTTACTTAAATAAAATAACCAATACCTATTTAATATAGGATTCTTGTAACAATATTTGGTCAACGTCACTGCTATATTTTTCACAATAACTATTCACGATATTAATTTCAAGGTTACCCCGAGTTCCACTTGAAATAACAAAATTGTATTTTTTTTTTTTGCGTTAATCGTTTTTTTTTGCGAATGCTCCGAACTCATTAACATATAGAGATATAAAATATTCAAACGGGTTTCACCCGTCGGCTCGATAGCAACACGTCTGACGCGACGCTATAGATAACAATTTTTGCCTCAAAATTTACTATTAGTAGTTAGTTAGTCTTATTAAATGTTTTACTAATAAAGTATCGTACGTTGACGCCGTATTGAGGTCATCGTGGTGCAGTAGGGACGACTGTTTGAAGTTCGATTTTTATTTGAGGTATTGAAATATTTAATAAACTTTAACTTTTTTACTTTTTTTCTTTTTTTTTTTTTTTATTTATTTTTTTTATATTTTTTTATTTTTTTTATAATTTTTTTTTTAATTTTTTTTATTTTTTTTATTTTTTTTTATTTATTTTTATTTTTTTTATTATTTTTTTTTTATTTTTTTTATTTTAGTGGGGAACGGAGTGGCTTTCACTACGTTCCCTCTGCCTACCCTGCAGTGTGCGGGATACAGCGTGAAGCTGAAATATTTAATATTACCGTTTCCGTGCTTTGAGCACGAGCGTGTACGACTGTAATCGCGACGGTTGTGGGGTTCGAGTCTCAATCGTGGATATGAAGTATTTAATATTTTTAATGCTTCGCTCTGGTAACGAGACAAAGCGCGGCGATTAGTTCCGCCAATCAACACGTAATGAAAGAGAATTCGGCAGCAAGTGGTGAACGGAAGTGCCGTAATGAAAACGAAGTGTTTTACACTACTTTCTCTCTGCCTACTCTCCTAGTTGCGGGATACAGCGTGTATGTAAAAAAAACTAACCTAGTGACCCAGTGGGGGCAGTGTGTGAGTGTAAACCGTTATGGTTTTTCATTCGATGTCCGCTCGAAGAAATGTTTAAATACGACAAATTTATTATTGTCTTGCACTTTGCGTCCAATTAGGCAAATTACGTATAAGCTCCGTACTTAACTCTATTAATTATCTAACCTAATCAAATTAAAAAAAAAACTTGATGTAAATCTTCTCACAAATTTGATTGAATCCGTAACTATTGCTTAGTTAAAGATTACAAAACTGTATGACGATAGTCGACATAATCTTAGTAAAATTATAATTAAAATATTTAAAAAAATGTTGTAGATCAAAGTCTCTAGTTAAAAACCATACAAACTGCCAATGTTAAACATTTAACGACACAACACTGGATATTATAAAATAAGTAAGTCGAATAATGAACGTAAATGTATCACGTGTTTAATGTTTTTTTTAGTTTCACGCTGTAACCCGCATAATGCAGGAAAGGTAAAGCATAGGGTTAAGACACTTCGCTCGCAATTGTTCTTCCGTTTTTGAGATATTAATTATTAGATAGTAGAACCTAACGCCGCACGTTGTCATTTATCTTTCTAAACCATTGAAGACTACAATATTTAAAAAGAAAGCTCATTCGAGCAGATTTCGTTTCCTTTTAGTTCGTGGTCCAACTTACGATCATCGCGTCGATGATCGTAAATTGGACCACGCTACGATCTGCTAGCTTACTAACGGAATGTAGAGTCATTCCTGGAATCGAATCCACGACTATGGCTTTGATTAGAAATATAGTACTTTGATTTTCCCGTTCTGGTAACAACTCCGTCGCTCAACACATTGTTTCATAAATTCGGCGGTGCGCGGTTTAACACTACCTTCTTTCCACCGACCACACTAAATGGGGGTGATATTAATATACGGGTTACAGCGGGATGCTAAAAAAATGTTTATTTTCATACTTTATTAGTACCGCTCATATAAATATATCGTTATGTTATTTCGGTATTCATACATGTACCGAGTACTCTGACTCACGCATCGCCTCCATTGTATTCTGAACGTGCAAATATATGGATTCCTCGCAAACAATGAAGTGACAACCAAAATATGAATATAGAAGTCGACGGCATATAAAATTGAACTATTTTAAAGGATTTATTTGAATATTTGATATACAAATATTTAAATAAGTCCTTTAAAATTAAATTAGGGCCCTTCGTTTTCCACTTTTCGTTAAGTTTTTTGAGACATTGCGTGTGAGTAGCGGAACCTGACGCCGTGGTTGGTCTTGTTACCAGAACGATTTAAGTTTATAATTTTGCATCTGTCACGGCGTATAATAGGATAGGTACAGAGAATCTAATAGACACTCCCTTCTCCGTCCAATTTCAAAATATGGCGTGTTGAGTGGAAGAAGTCCTACTAAGACCTGTAATAATAAGCCACCTCAACTCTAAGATCACTCTCCAGATCGATATCAGAGTTCAGAGGAGTTTATAAATACGAGCTTAAGTTTTTTTACCTTGATTGTATATTCCACCTATAGTGTGGTAATAGTGTTAAGACACTCCGTTCTATTTTAAGACCAAAGCTTTGGACTTTGTCAACATGAAATAAATTTTTATTTGAAAAGCTTAGACGATATTTATATATAGATACGATATAGATTCGAACTTGCTGTAATCTTAGCTCGATAATTTTCTTAATAAAAAAGATAGAATTGTCATAATTTATGAAAAATATTAATGATATATTAAAATAATAAGAAACTAATATGACAATTTTTTATTAGAATTGCTCGAGTCACCGTTGGGAAGCCACTTAAATACATAATGTATTTATTAGTTGCCCGCTTAATCCTCTAATGTGTGTGTTTTGCAAGACTTACATACTTAGAGGTTTTTTTTTCGTAATACTTTAATTTGGATCTATGATTTTGATTTAAATCTAGGATGATATAATAATAAAGAAAGTATATGAATACCTTGAATTGTAATGTCGTATTTTTGGACTCTATAGAACTAGATTAGTGAATTTAGTGACAAGTTTTTCGAATGATTATCCTCTTTCCAATACAAGTATTATAAACGCGACATTGAGTTCTGACACTCATCTCGCATTGTCTCGAATTCGGAAAGAAAGGAGAACGGAGTATTTTGGCATTCTCCCTTTCCTACTATACGTAGGATACATTTTCCAAACCTACTGACCTTGACCTAGTGAAGTTACTTAGCGAATTTGATCTGAACCAAGATCAGATATGATTATAACATGACCATATCTTTTAACAAAAATTAACTTCACGCTATATCTCGCAAATAGCAGGATAGACAGAGGGAACCTGGAAACATAAAGTTACCGACTTTACACCGAATTCTATAGGCATTGTAGGTGTTGAGTTGAGGAATTCAAGGCCGCGCTGCCTCATCACCAGAGCGAAGTAATGACAATATTAAATAGTTCATTCTCTCCTTCCTTGTGCTGCTGCGCCACGACGACCTAAGTACGTACGTTCTAATCTCTACAAAATTCCAATGCAAAAGGATTGTTTCTATAAATCCGATATGTTATCTTAATTATATTTACACGAGGTCGGTATCGAACCAATCGTTTCCAACCACTTGCTGCGTCCTTGGTAACTGGTGATATTGAGGACGAATTAGACGGTCAATTAAGGACCCGCACCCAGAGATCTCAATGAGCGTTTAATTGGCATTAAATGGATGACAGTATGTACATTTGTTTGGATTTAATACTAAATAAAGTATATCGACGTCTTCTAGTAAGGATTTTAAACAAACAATCTCTTTTAGGGTTGTTTTACTTCATGCTGTATCCTGCTGGGTGGACAAAGGGTCAGGACACTCCTTAAAAATCTTTATCAATTTTCGTTGAATGACGTAGCAATGTTTAAGTAATATTATACTAATTTCAATAGTGAATGAAAATGTTGTCTATACATTATAAAATGTATTATTACGCGTATTAGCGTCACTGGTTCGCGTGTAAGATAAACAAAGGTATGAGAAATCGCGTTGAATCGGAAAGATTTATCCCGCGGTCAACGTTTTGTTGGCGTCGAGCCATCTTTAACGGGATATATATATGTATGTATGTTTGTATGTATGAATATAACTAGGGAAGTATCGACTAGACTTCATATCATCGTGGTGGAACGGGACAGTATTTGACTGTTTAAGAGA
>DWAP01000532.1:0-20640 GCA_018230625.1 Heliconius eleuchia
ATATATATATATATATATATATATATATATATATATATATATATATAGATATAGATAGATATAGGTAAGTACGGAAGGGTCAACGGATATTTAGTGTCCGCATAGCAGATGTGGTCCTTGGCTACGCCCTAAGACGGTCGATAACACCCCACCTAACTGTCTATGTACCTGGTACTTAGCGTGACACGATTCGAGTGTTTGTTTTATGACTAGTGGCGGGCCGTGGCGTCGTTCGCTCTGGTTAATATATAGTCCTTTAGATACCTGTAGAGTTGCACTATACCACTTTTGAATATATTATAATGAATAAGCAAATGAGAGATTGTATTGTCGTTCCATTTCGAAGCACTGGCACAAAATATTATATACATTTACATTTTGATACAGTATACGAAATAAGTCTACTTAATAAATAGTATTTCAGCTAAGATTTTGACAATGTTCACTGCGTTCTCAATTACGTCATCTCATTTGTAATTTAACTAAAAAAAACGAGTTTAAATATTTCTTTATGTAAACCTTTTTCAATTGTCATCATCAAATAAATATAACATGCGTTCTTATTAGCTAAAAATGTTTGTAAGCGATACCTAAGGTAAGACATGATGAGGTGACAGACACGCAACAATATATGTAGGTTAAAAATTTGATTACTATACAAAATATATTTTGCACAATAATATTTCAAAATATATTCTTACTTAGGTGTCACTTTCGCAATGTTTTCTAAATATGTTTTTTTTATCGGCTTAAAATATTTAATATTGTATGTGTATATTTGTTTTGTTCTTCGATTATAATGTATCAAATGTGCCGATTGATCACTCATAAACTTTGAGGCCAATCGTGGGGCAGGGGCACATTGTGATTGTAAAATCGAGTGGTTGTGAGTTCGATCCCCACTCAAGGAAATTAAATATTTATTTAGATTTATATTTTAATTTCTTCCCTCTGGTGTCTAGACAAATCGCGGCGTTTAATTTTGCCACTCTACACGCAGTGCCTCCAAAACTTGCTGGAAAGTGGAGAAAGGAATAATAGTGTCTTAACTTTAGGCTCCCTCTGCCTACCCTGGTGTGTGTGAGATACATCGTGAAGCTGATTAAATTTGATTTTTGATGATGATGTGATATTGGCGAAGAGATTAGTTCTCTTCGCCAATATCGCGTTATACGTATAGAGAACACGAAGGATAATGTTACACATTTACTACAATACAAGAAACATTTTACAAAAAAACTCTAATATTAATGTCTTTTTTTTGTAAATCTCAGTAAACAATTTTCCATTTTCTGTCTCCTCTACATTTTGCTATTAGTGGGGAAGGGTAAGATAGACAATCAGCGACATGTGAATGAGGATAATGAACCGACAACCATCGCGTGTTGTCGAACACTTTGCAAATACACTACAAAGGTGTAATCTAGTGAATTAGAAACACATAAATACGTATTTCTGTATGTAAATAATATAAGTCATTATCACTAGACTCCCTCTGCCTATCCTGCTGTGTGCGGGATACGGCGTGAAGCTGATATTTTTTTATTTCGACTATTAAGAGAATTAAAAAAATATTCTCAACTTAGAAGTTTTTTATTCACACCATTCTCGCCGCTGAAACTTGTTCAACATTCCGCTTTTTTATTTCTTGGCACCGAATTTAAAAAGTACGAAACTATGCATAACTGATTTCAATTAGAGATTACTGGGACTGATTCGTCTGATTCTAGAAAGAAATGTGAAAAGCTGAATCGTTTCTAGATATTTAATAATCTTTACCTTCAAATATTTTAAAATGATTCTAATACGTTTACGGATTGGTTTGGTTTTTTTTTGTTGTTGTGTTTTTGGTACTGTGCAAAGCTTAGAACCGAAATGGAACTTTCAACCGTCGTGATAATAGTAAGACACTGTCCCACTGCGCCACGACAGTCAAATTTATCAATATGCCAATAACACAGCATTTACAAGCATTTAGCTTCTAACAACGATTGAACATATCTCATCCCTTACATTAATCTTTGAAGTAAAATTTTGTGGAAACCAACACAAACTATTTTATACTCTATGCTGACACAATAAATATCAAAATAACTTGACTCTAAATATTCAGAAGTATATCGACCACTTGTTGAATGAAATCTTTGTTTCATAAGTTTACACCGGCCGTGAAATTGAGGACTTAACTGTTGCATTTTTAATATAATGTTCATTCCCTTATGTTTTGTAAATAAAATGGGATTCTTTTATTTTTCGTATTGTTTTATAGCAGTAGAGTGTCTTTATGTTGTAACTTTTATTTTTTTGGATATTGTTTTAAGCTTTTTGTAAACACGGTGTCATCTACATTCGTAGTTTGATAAAAATATTAGAGAGAGCTAGATATAGCTCTCTCTAATATTTTTCTATTAAGCACTAATATTAATAAGCCTTGACTGATTAATTTCAATTAGATTCAAGAAAGTGAAAAATAGAGCTCTGTTAATTTTTGCGTCTCTTACATCCTCCGCATTTATTGTCAAAGACCAAAGAGAATCTACAAAATTATATATTTCATTTCTAAGTTAAGTTATCGCCTAATTCCCTATTTTATAAAAAGAAATTAAAATATTCTACATTTTTTTTCTGTTGCTGGTTAGTGGATAGTCGACTTATCGAGGGAGGTATAGCCATGTCATATTACATCCCGTTAAAAGTTTTGATGTAGGCCTGCTCTGCCCACATCAGAATACTAGGTGCAGAGGCACAAGGGTGCACTGTAACGTGACGGCTGGGGGTTCAATCCCCGCTCGGAGGAATTAATTATTATTTATTAATATTTTCTTGTCCTCGTTTTGGCACCAAGACAAAAAATCCCGGCATTGAATTCCGCCACTCAACACGCAATGCCTCGAAAAACTCGATAGAAAGTGGGGTACAGAGTATCTGAACACTAAAAAGATCTTTTATTTTCACGGTTATTGCACATTAAATATAACGATTTAACCGGATTAATCGCCTATATTTAGTATTATAAATTTTTGGAAATTCAGAAATGCTTCACAAAGTATTGTTGTAACTGTGTCATACATAACTATTAGTTATTTCGATTCGAGCACACGAGCGAGGCCGCAGGTAAAAGCTAGTACAGGAATAGCTAAAGGATTTACAATAAAATATGAATGCCATACACCGTCATCTCAGCTCGATTAGCATTTAGCTTGCGTGCGTCAGTAGTCAGTACACAACTGTACTAACATTGCGCTGTGAGGTTAGATGTCTCATATATAATATAGATGCGACCAGATATATGTATGTCGATGCGTAACATTGCCCAAAGGTTAATTAAAGCCGAGATAAAAAATTAGATTTTTCAGATTTGGTTTAAAATTTAAATGTTGTTAAGATTTTTTGATATAATATATTTACATTGTATATTTTTTGGCATCAATGCAAAAAAGCCCGGCGTTAAGTTTCACCACTAAACACGCAATGTCTCGAAAAAAATGTCGGTAAGTGGGCAATTGAGTGTCTTAATGCTAGGTTCTTTCAGCCTGCTGTGTGCGCGATACAGCGTAAAGCTGATTTTATATATATTTTTCAATGCAATAGAAGAATAACCACATTTATAGGGCTCCTTGGGAAGTTTAATTGTTGACTTATTTCAGTTAAAATGTATTGACGTAAGGATCATCAACATCAGGTAATCCGTTTGGTCTCTGTAACGCCACATTCCTATGTGAACCAAACATTTATATGTATGTATGTCTGTTTGTTCTTACAAACATACATAAATACATACATAGATTGATAAACACATTACCGATCTTTATGTCGGTCAGTTGGGTAAAGTCAGCAAGCTTTATTGAAATCGTTCTAGTACATTTTTCCTACTAATAGTAGAGATAAAATACTTATATTGCACATTTTGTCTATAATATAACTTAATATAACAAAGATCAGCCTTTTTATCATATATCAAGTAGGAAATGAAAATCAAAAAAATATTTTTTTGAACTAGACAAATACAAATACTTTAATCGTCAGGTTACATAGACATGTCAGTAGCGTCAGTCCGACAGGAGGCTGCAGCACTGTCAGACAGACTATGGCTTATAAAGATATCACGTAATCTTATATATCTTAATATCTTTTGATGAAAGCTCGTTGACCTCATTTAGAAACATACCTGTAGCTAATTGTTGTTGATACATGGTGCACTATTGATTTTGCGATTGTAATATAGATATATAGATGTGTATCTACTTACATTCTAACGCCTAGAAGATACATCAGTCTGTTATAACATCTCATTAGATGGTTCTAAATGTTTTTCTATCGAATCATTTCTTTGAGGTCAGTCATGACGCAGCCGCAGGGGCACAAAGTGTGACTGTAAAAGCGACTGGTTGTGAGTTCGATCCCCACTCGAGAAAATCAAATATTTATTTAATTTCATATTTCCATTTCCTCTTCATTCTGGTATAACGGCAAACCACGGCGGAAAGTGGGGAACGAAGCCTTAAGCGTTAAGCTGATTTTTTAAACATTTTTTTGAGTGTATATATTTATTTCTAATCTAAATAATTTACCTAATTTTCATTATAATTTTGCTTAGGTATTGATTGTGATAGTTAAGTATTTAAATCCCACGGTAATCTTGAATAATCAGAGGCTTAAGCCAAACATTATTACTATGATTATATACGTGGCGCAGCGGTACAACCTCTTACTATAACTTGTGGGTTCAATCCCACTCGGGGGATGAATTATTTTCATATACTACTCTGGTAACAAGAATTTGCTGCGTTGAATTCTGCCACTCTCTCACTTACCATTCCACACGCAATATCAAAATAATTGGAAACGCTAGATTCCCACTGCCTACTCTTCTATTTGCGGTAAAAAGCGTGAAGCTAAAAAAAAGAAGCTATTTCGAAAGCTACTTGCATATTTAATACCAAAACGCTAAATGCAACTGCAATTAAATTCAAATTATAGACTACGTAATAAGTGTTTTCTACATGCACATGCACCCTAAAACTCTGTGAATAAGCAATAAATAGAAGTGCATTTTTGCCTGTTTGGCAAAAATAATGGCTCACCTGCCTAACCGGCCCCCGTCGAATGGGAACTAGAATGTATATTAAACCGTCTCTTAATGTAATACTTCACATAATTTATAAATTCTAGTGCATTTATACGTTAAAACACGTGCAAAAAGCGATAAGTAATTAAGCTGTAGAGAATTTGTACGGTTTTTTTTAAATATTGTTAATATTTCATCTGCTTTGTTGATTGTTTTTAGTAATTATAAGTTATTTGGATAATGACAAAAGATGCTATTTGTTATTTTTTTTTCTTGTGCTCTAGATCCTGTTGGTATTTTTATTGATCTTATTAAAAACACTGGTTATTTATGCCATTGTGGCACAGTGGAATAACGTCTGACTGAATGTTTGATTTTTATATTCTCGCTCATCACAATACAAAGTACAGCGTTTAGTTGCGCCACTCAGACACGCAATTTCCCGAACTCCCGAACACCCTGACACTCTCTATGCAGTTCTAGTACCCTGCTATATGCGGGATACAAAGCGAAGCTAACAAAATATAGATCATTATAATACAGATATTATAAATAAAGAGGAACGGTTCTGTCTGTAATATTATGCATTTTTAACAAAGTTTTTATATTTAGTTTTTCAGAAATAAATATACTCAAAGTAAATATATTTTAATGTAAACTAAAAAAATAAGGATATTTGGAAAACCTTTAGACATGATCAACTTGCCATTCGAAAACGTCACGGTATTAGCGAGCCTTTATTCCTTTCGACGCGTTTGGCTTTAAGAGGTTATCAAAGTGCAGCAAAATGGCTACTCTGTATTTTGTGTATATATTTATATAGTAGTAAGTGACTGTGGTTATGTTGAGTTCTTATTACACAACACACACACACACACACACGCAACAAACACACACACGCGCACACACGCACACACACACAAATACATACACACACAAATACATACCTTTTAGTTATTATATTATTTGTTTTTATTTCATTATTATTATCATACTTTTTTTTTTGGCTCGCGACAATAACACAAGCTTATGTTTAAAACAGGGAAGTCACTAGCTACTAAAACACAGTTCTTATTTAGGAGTTGGTAGCCCATAAAATGTATAATAATGAATGTTGTCAATAAAAATACTTTTTATTTTTTATTTTATGTACATTTTGTTATAAGGTATTTGTTTTGACGTTTTGTGAAAAAAAATAACTGAACTGAATTAAGTTAACTGTAAAACGGTGGAACTGACGTCATACGTTTGTCGCTACACAGAATTATATATTAAATTTGCTGAATTTTGTAACGTCCAATTGTCGTTAAGGAAGATAATTCCTTGCAAAAAATATTGTTCATAAAAGTAATTATATTTTAATGTTATAAATTAGCCTATATATTTGTAGATATATGTATTTTAATAAGACTGTTTTAGATATATTTCTATTTGGAATATGAGGGCGTATTCTGATCATCCACACAAGCGTGTATCCACGACCCAAATAAAAAAGCCACGAACTCCCATCACACCTGAAGTACCCATCGCACAAGAATATATAAAAATTTATAAGAAACGTACCAACCTGTTTTGAAATACGATAAAATTGCAAAAAAATGGCCGCCTGCATCCAGACCCCAAATAGACCTTAAATGTCAACTGTGGGGGCTCCAACACACGTGAAGCTATATTTAGTGGCAGTGGCATGTCCATTTCAAGGTATCGATTCGTCCGCGAGAGCAATGACCTGGCCGGACGTTTCGCTAATTTATTAATTATTTAACACCAACTGACTCTGGGAGAGAGATGCTCGTATAGGAGGAATTACATGCTGGTGGCACGAATGGTTAGGTTTGGTAATGGTATTGGTTCAGTTTTTGTACGAGATATTTGGTTTTTTTTATATATGTGGGTATCTCAATGCGACATCTCTAGCGGGGTGGGCGGTAAGGACGGAGTGTAAAGTGCAACGATTACGCGATACTTTTATAGCTTCTTTTATAATAATTAATATTACTGTGATTGTACTGTTATACACATTAAATTATATTGGTATTGTTATTTTACAAAATAGCCAATAAACGCCATCAACTCTTCTTTTCCTACATTTCTAATCTCTTTTTGGTTTTTTTTACCTATGGAGCCGAAATATGAGGTTATGGTCATATTATAATTATACATCGCCGTCGCCGGAGAATAATATGGTTATCGCAAAATCTCAACTTTTGAGGAGAAAGAAAAAATGTTTATTACCAATTACTTGACAAATAATTGTCTTATAATGAAAATACAGGGCTCCTCTGTAATCTAATTGTTTACGCTACCGTTACTTTTTTAAAAGTATAAGGTCCACAAAATACTATTAATTAATATTAATAAATAAAATAATACAGAAAAAAGACAAATTTTGTTAATTTACTAAACTTAACTTACTATTTTACTGTCAGAAATACCAAGCAACTCCATATATTATATGGTCTTACAATTTTAATTAATAAGGTTATTGAGGTGAATCTTATAGCAATAATAGCAACTTACCTTTTTTTTCGTGCAAACTGAAAATTGCCTGTAATTTATAATGAGTTTGTATTGTTATTCGGGAATATTTCAATTAAACTTAAATATGGTAATCAGCCTTTACTTAAAAAGAGTCTTAAAGAATAATATTATTACGGCGGTTGTCATAGTATAGTATAAATGATTTCTTCTTTAATATCACTTCGAACTTTTATTCTCGTAACCGTTGTACAGTACAGTAAACTATTTAATTATAAAATTTAATTACTTTAAATTAATGACGAAAAAAATACTCAAATTCCCTACAAACCGTCCGGTTAACGATACATTGTGTCTGGAGTGGCGGAATTTAACGCCCTCTTTATTTTGTTGGTAGCGAAAGGAAATGAAAATAATTCATTCTCTTGAATGCGAATCGAACTTATAATCGTCGCGTTTACGCTTAGATGCCGCTGCGCCGCGATGTTCTCTATTTAATATATAGCAGGTTCAAAATATTAGCCACCGCCTTAGCTAAAGTTTTAGAAATACATGAAAACCAATTAAAAACTTAATTTATCTCTTGTTACAGGACAACTTAACTCCAGAGCCGGCGGACATGAATGATGATGACAATTTTTCTAGTAAGTTACTTATACTGCTATTCAATTTTCTTTTTTAATACATTAAATTATAATATTAACAGAATATATTTAAATTATATAAAAATATAGGTTACATATTACATATGTGTTAGGTTAGACTATAATCATTATTCATTCAGCCACTTGCATCAAATCAATATGATATTGAGGCATATGCGTCACCCGAGCCTTCTCTAATTAATAACAGATTGGCTATAATGTTTTTTTTTAATAATTTATAATATATTTTTCCAAATTTTTGAAATTGATTGGCAAATGTGATCTGGTGCAGGTCATGGCTACGCGAAAGACGCTGAGAAGTTGAAAATGATGTTGCTAGCATGGAATTACCACCAGACGCCAGGTAAACGATTAATTGAATTGTTTTGAATGATATAGCTTAAAAAATACGTTACTTTTTTAACTGAGCGGGACTTGAACCTGCACTGTTCGTTTTGCCCGACAAAATTTGAGTGAACTTATACGATTTTTTAAAAATAAAATTCATTAAATTATTGTTATATGTACCTACCTAATTATTTTTTGTTTAACTTTAAAAAAAACATATAAGAAACTAAACTACGCAACGGTTTTTACAACATAACACTTTCCTTTTAAGAACACAACAAACCATAAAAATATAAGAAATACCAAGCAAAAACTAAAAAAAAAAAGTATTTTTGTCTACATACATATTATAGATAGAAAAAAATTAAATACACTACAAATATATTCAAAACAGCAGACCGAAGGTATTTTTATAAAAAAAAACACGCTGTGTACTTAAAATAATCGCTTGTCAAACAGTTTTATTGAGTCTTGCATAATTTTATGGTAAAATCGCTCTCTATTTTTACCATGGCAGTGTATCTGAGGGCTATAGGTAGGTATAGATAGTAGGTAGGTAGGTAGGTAGGTACCTCAAATTATTTATAGCGACGTTCCAGTTGACATTTAGAAGCAGATGCACCGATCCCCCGTGGCCGTCCTCACCCTATCATTAATTCTTTGCTGACTTACTATGAATATGTAATGTTGTAACGTGAAAATTGCAACGTTGATGCGCAGTTTTGTTTAATTTGACAGTACGTGATAGTTGTCATTTCGAATTCCATTGCAGTATTGATAAACTTATAAGAAACTGGTTTTGTTTGTTCTGGAGATGTAGGTAGATATTGTATTTTGATGCCGTCGTGGCGCAGGGGCCCAAGGATGTGGGTTCGATTCCCACTCGGGGGAATGAATTGTTATATATTATTATAATAGATTCATTTCTTCGCTCTGGTATGGCATGGCAAATACGCGGCGTTGAATTTCGCCACTGAACACGTAAAACTTCAAAAATTCGGAGGAAAGTGGAGAATGGAGTGTCTTGACACTAGCTAACTTAGGAACAGACTGATGACCAATAATATATTCGCATTCAAAACAAAATCTTATTGTTCATTTAGTTGTGTCTTAGCATTGGGGTGTGAAGTGAAGCGCGTCTAAATACATATACACATGTACAAGTACAATATATGTATGTATGTATGTATGTATATATGTATGTATGTATAGAAGAGCTATGTACAGAACATAGAGCACGCTCGATTCATTGTTAGCAGTCTTGTCTAGTTTTACACCAGCATATAAGTTTACAATACTGTCTGTATGTTCTCAGATTCCAACATAACTAATGAAGTTGTTGATGCATTTTTTTGTCAAGGACAAAAATAATAAATAAAAGTAAATGCTTACATATTAAAGGCCGTCGTGACGTCTATAAATACGATGGTTGTTGGTTCTATCCTCACTCGGGGGAATTATTATGTTTTATTTATTTTTTCTACGGTCTGGCATACGAAGCGCAGCGTTGTATTCCGTCATTCAATACTCAATATCTTATGCCTTCAGCATTTTTCTAACAAGACAAATGAAATATCCAAGTCTTTTTTGTGCGCACTTTAGCCTCGTCACCAGAGCAAAGAAATGAAAATAATTAATATTTAATTTCATCGAGTGGAAATCGAACCCACAACCTGTCGCGTTACAGACCAGTCGTGGCGCAAGGGCACAAAGTGTGACAACAGTCACACTTTGTGCCCTTACGCCACGACTGGTCTATATTGTAAATATAATAATCCTTGAATGTTAATAATATACATATTATGTATTGAGTGGAATTTGAAGTCACTACCCTCACGTAAACCAGACACGTACCGTTATCGTGGCTTTAATTTACTAATAGTTATTTAGTAATGCAAAACCTAATTTAGCTTGACGAATTAATTTTCAAAACTACGAATGCAGCACTGTACGCAGTAGGTAGGTATATGATTATATATATATATATATATATATATATATATATATATATATATATATATATATACTGCTTTCATACCAGTCGTAGCTTAGCTGCTTTCATACGTATTGGACGTGGCCGGTTGTGGGTTTGATTCCCACGCGGAGAAATGAATTACTTAATATTTTAATTTCTTCGCTCTGCTAACGAGGCGAAGCGCGGCTCGAGCTCCTCCATTCAACACTCAATGCCTCCAGAATTCGGCGGAAAGTGAAAAACGAAGTGTCCAACACTATGCTCCTTCTGTCTACACTGACACTTGCGGGATACAGCGTGAAGCTGAAAAAAACCTACTGCTTTTTCGTCTTTATCATATGTTATGTTATATACTGAGTACGTTGGTACATAAAAATGTTCACACAAACATTTAAGAAACATGTAGCGCAGTCCTAATTGCAGTATTCATACAACTTCTTCACGTTACATGGGAGGAAAGTGAAAAAGAACTCTAATTACAGTTTCTCTTTTACGACACCGAGTGGTTCTGCTGAATTTTTACGTACTTTACTATATTAATTTTGTATGAATTTGGTTAAAATAATTTTTTTTTATATATATATATATATTTTACTTCAATTTATAATAATTTACTATTTACACAGCATGTTTGGAATTTATATGGGGAATGTCGTATAAATATTAATGCGTTGACCATTACCGTAACTTTCAGTTGAGTGCAAATTTACCTATTTATATAAATATCTTTTTAATTTTTCTTTACCTGTGTCCCTGTAACCCCTGTAATCCCTGTAAACCCTGTAACAGGGTGGGCAGATGGAGTCTGGTGTCTAGACACTCCGATCTCACTTTCTGCCAAATTCTGGAAATATTTGGTGCTAAGTGACTGAACTCGAGGCTGCGATTTGCCTTGACACCAGAGTGTAGAATTGAAAATTTTAAATATGTATATATATAATTCGAGTGGGAATGGAACTCACAACCTGTCGCGCTTAGTCACAAATGTGTGTCCCTGAGCCACTACTGGTCTCTATTAATATGTGAACTTGTATTTATAAAGCAGAACTTCATACTACGTTCAGAAATTAGACGTCATCATATTTTTTTACTATATTTATACATCTAAAAATACTAGTGAATTCTAGTTACTTATTTATACTTCTAAAAATTCTATTTCTTTTACTGAATTCTAGTTAAGAAAAGTCATAACTCGGTAACTATCACTTATTCCAACAAAACAGACCTATAATTTTCAATTTACTTGGTATTTTTTTCTGCTTAGTTTGTAAATACCTCAAATTAGACAAAGAATTCACTTAATTATTCATTTTTTTAATTAATAGGAAGGCAATTTTTATGTGTTTTTTTATTTAGGTTATATAGTACACGATTAAAGGGATTCGAATGTTAAACCTAGTATTACGTAAATCGATCATTGAATGAACTAATTCTTGCAGCTGTGACGTTCCTTTAGTTAATATTAATGCTAACACTGTTGTATAATGAACGTTAAGGGTTAAATAAACTTTTGCTATCATCACTTTTTCGATAGTGTTTTAACTACTATTTTATTTTTTATTTTTGGAGTATGTATTTGTATATACTACTTTATATATAGAGATAAATTAATAAAAAAAATGCTCGTGTTACTTGGATTATTCCAGAAACAATGCAAGTTAAGTTTTGATATTGACCATCGAATAACATATATTTATAATAAGCCTTGTCAAGGCATCAAAATCCTTTTAAACTTTGACTATAAACATATTTTTTTTTAATGAGTAATCTAGAATTAATCTTAGATTACTAATTAAATCGCTACTAACCAGTCTTATTAGATTTATGGGATTGATTTTATCAACCATTTGAATCGTTGGATCAAATAAAATAAAGTATATCAAGGACCATAAAAAAGACCATGTCACCAACATGTAAATTTGTTCGATAATGATTCTTAGTTTTAAGAAATATTATACTTCATACATTATAGTTAAAATGAATGTAAAATAATAAAGATTTCGAGTCCAGTCATCGTACAGGGGCGCACACGTGCGACCGTAAACGCGACAGGTTGTAGGTTCGATGCCCGCTCGCGGAAAAAAGTATTTAATATATTCATTGTCTTCGCTATATGGCAAAATCCGGCAGAAAACGGAGAACGGAGTGATTCAATTAACTAACGTTACGTTCCCTTTGCACCCTGCTGCGTGCGAGATACAGCGTAAAACAAAAGATTAAAGGTGTTATATTTATTTTGTATTTTCCGTAAAAGCGGCCAATTTTGAATGAATATTTCATCATGAAATATAATTTGATTCCAGGCCGCAACGGTGATTTATCTGAGAGTGGAGCGGACAGCATGGCGGATCTATGGGCATCCTATCACAGTGCTCTAGGACTCGGCAGCAAGCCACCGAAACCGCCCACGCCCCTCGCCACCGGACACTCGGTGAGTTTTAAGGTTGAGCAGCGTTTCATTTATTACACATTTTACTTATGTAGGGTAGTAATCACTAATGTTGACTAAGCTACTAATAATAATATGAAAAATATGTATATTCGTCGTAATAATAAATCATCTTTTCTTTGTCTTCTTGGTATTACTATGTCAAAACAACAGCTATATATTCCAAAATATTAGGTTAAATATTTATGAAATTCTACTAATATTATAAATGTAAAAGTTTATGAGGATAGACGTTTGTTCTAATTCCACTCAAAACTACTGAAGGGACTTAGATGAATCCTTAAGGTAATTAAATAGCTTATACATAAGGATAACACAGTGTACAATTTACATACAGATTTTATGTAAAATGGCTATAACATAACAATATATAGTGTCTAATTATGAAGCCTAATATCCTCAGAGCCCAATTCACATTGGATCAACACCAGTGGAGCCAGCTTCAACTCATGATGAGACATCATCATCAGATCGGACAAAGGACGATGATGACGGCGGCGCCTCCGATGATGACAGTGATGATAGAGTCGATCCGCAACATCATGATCCGGAACGACTCAAGGCATTTAATGTGAGTTTACTTTGAGAAAAATACTTTAAGTACCTTAATTTTACAACATTTGTTAGCTTAATGTATAGCAAATCAAATTTAAACTTTCTGAGTTTGATGATTCACTAACGTGGGCGATACATGATGTTTCTTATACCTTTATATTATATATATACATTTCCTATTTGTAATTTTGTTTGTGAATTGTAAATATTTACATTAAAACTAATAATTTACAGATGTTCGTCCGTCTGTTCGTCGATGAGAATCTTGATAGAATAGTTCCTATTTCAAAGCAGCCCAAGGAAAAGATCCAGGCTATCATAGATTCTTGCACCAGGCAGTTCCCCGAGTTCGCTGAACGCGCCCGCAAGAGGATCAGGACTTATTTGAAGAGTTGTAGGAGGAATAAGAAGGTCAGGGGTGACGGGCCCAGTACTGGCAACGGAGGGAACACGCCGTCGGGCAACGCCTGGGATACCGCGGTGAGGGTTCGATCGATATTGAATTGTGATATTATTATATGTTTGTTATTTGTATTTGACATTTTGGGAATTTAGATTTTCTTGATATAAATCAAGAAAAATAACATTAATTATATTGGTACTTAAAATAGTAAAGTAAGACCACCGTGGCGCAATGAGACATTGACTGACTGTAAGAGCAATAGTTGTGGTTTTTCAGTTCTGCTTCAAATGAGACACAGCGTAAAACTTATAAAATAAATAAAAAATAAAGCCAAATATAATAAAAGCACGACAGTAGCTGTAATGTATGTGACAGCCGCGTCGCGCGTTCGAGTCCCACTTGAGGGAATAAATTGCTTTATATTTTCATTTCCTCCTTCTGGTAACAAAACAACCGCGGCGTTGAGTTTCGCCACTCTTGTCTCGATGTCTTGAGTATTAGGTGGGAAGTAGGGGATGGATTGTCTGCCTACCCTGTCAATATCTGGGAGACAATGTAAAACTAAAAAAAGTATATATAATTTCACACATAATTATCTTATAGGATTTATTATAAATTTTTAAACTCCAGGTCCGACCGACCCCCGCGCACCTGACGTCGGTGCAGGCGGAGCACATCCTGGCGCAGGCGTGCGAGAACGAGAGCCTCAACGCCAAACGCATGCGCCTCGGACTTGACCCTGTAAGCCAGCCCATGCCCACTGTGCCCACGCCCATGGTCAGTTTAATACGAATCACGTAAATGTTATACAATATACATACATACATTGTTGTTAACATACCATGTTCGCTTAATTTTTTTACTTTAAATGTCATCATTTTGTTTTGTGAGATTTCTGAACAAATTGCCAATATTCAAACATTTACACTTGAACAATATTTTCATACTGACCCGTTCTAATAAACTACGATTACTTTATTATATTTTATTTATTTGTATTCCCTATGATGATGATAATCATTCTTTTCCTAGGCTATAGATACAACGGCGTCATCAGCAGCTTCATCATTCCTGAGTCTTTATAGTGGCGCTATGAACAGCCCCGCATCTACTTCTGTCACCAGCTCTGCAAACACCACATCCTCAGCAGGCCACAGCAAACAAGCTGCTGATACTACCAGACCCTCAACCAGCCCGTCTCTGGAGAACCCACTATTGAATAATAATACTTTGAAGCTGGATAACGCTAATGGGAACACTGGCAGCAAGACCGCTAGGTTAGAAATATTGTTGAATATGTATATATATTCAAATTGATTAGAAAAATCTTTGAGATTATTGACTTTGGTTTTGTAATGACAGTATATCATTGTTTAATTAATTTATGGGAGATCGAAAACACAAAACAATTTTGTTACTAGCATAAAGAATAATACTGTTATATTTTTATAAATAATAATTATTTAATTTGTTTAACTCAGTCATTCATCAATCACAAAATTATTCTTGATGAGGTTACTTCTGTCCTTACAGTCCAGCCTCGTCGCCTGCACCTCTGTTCAGGCAATCGTTCCCCAACACCTTCGGGAATCCACCAACGTTTGGAAGACAAAGGTAACATAAATGATATATCTATAAATGCTTGAGAGCGGTTTATAAAATGGGGCTTAAAGACTCTTCTTAAAGAATCTTTTAATTTGCAAAGTAAACAGAAAAAAATATTCAGTCGAAACATTTTTCTCTCACTTATGTAGTGAGTATGAGTGAATAATCTATGAATATGCCAAAAGTTATCTTTTGATTAACCAATAATGTGAGTGAAGATGTAAACATTAAAATTAAATAATATAACATTTTAATAGATGACTTTATTTTATTTTAGCTCAAATACTAATCCGACATCGGCGCTGTCCAGCACTGCGCTTCTTTCAACACTGACTGCTCTGCCACCAACAGGTACCGTAGAATGTTGATAAATTTTAGTTATTATTTGGGATAACGTTGCAACGTAAATGCAATGCCTCAAGAGTTTGGCAAAAACTTGGAAAGAGAGTCTTTAAACACTAGGTTCCCGCTACCTACCGTGCTATATTCTTATATACCCTGCTATATTCTGCGGTATGCAGTGTGATATAAAAAAAAATATTGACAATTTTTTTTTTGTTCATTAACAAAATCAATTATTAAAAGTATATGTTTATAGGAGTAGGAGTTAACGCAGCAATGGCGGCCTACCAGAGTGCTCTGTTATCAGCCATGGCGGCGCATACACATACGTTCCCGAATCTCACTGGTAGTTATATATATTATATAAAATAAATTATTATCATATGCTTTTCTTGTAATAAAACAGATTAAAACTTTATAAAGTAGAGGACAGATTTCGGATTTTCGCAATTCGTTTTAAATGAATATTTTATTTTATCCGGACGTATGTAATTTACTATTGAAATTCTCAACTATTCCAGCTCCTACAGATCTGTCATTAAAGACATCATCAGCGCCATTACACGCGACATCCACCTCATCTATCTCAGGGTCTGGATCCAAGCTGTCACACAAGCTATCTGGTGCAGAAGTTGGGGCAGTTCGACAGCTGATTACAGGATATCGTGAATCTGCTGCTTTCCTTCTACGGTCAGCAGATGAGCTAGAGGCTCTACTGTTAAACCAACCCTAGGACACACCTAAAAGTTTCTCAGACCTATTCGGATTCAAATTCGGATACTTCTGAATGAACCAAGTGCTTGTGTTTCGTTTGGAATTGTGGTTTACCAACGTTTGGACACGAAAAAATAACTTTTAAAGAAAATAACGGTTTATACCAATTTGGATTGTAGTTTGAGTGTAAATTTATAATACGAAGTAGGGATTTTATTTTTATTTTAGTAGCCACAAGCTATATATTGTGAGATGAAATATAAAAAATTATTCATTCTGTAGCTTGTGGTGCTAGTTAAGTTCGGAATTGGGCCTTGTCTTTTGGAAAATTTAAGAGTTTCTCGTCTTTATTTGCCAATTCAATGGTTACATCTTCAGGAGATGGAATTCAGAAGTAAAAACCATAAAAAGCTGTTTGCTCTGAGAACTTTTGAAACTTATTTAAAACTAAATTGTAATAACAATTTTTCAAATCAATTAGATTCACATTCATTTAAATTGACATCTTTATAATTCTATATTAAATGTTTTGTCTTGTCTTCATAGATAACAAAACAATTATTGTTTATTAAATCATTATCTGTTATAATGTTATATTTCATGACAGAGATGGCGGTTTTTAACTTTATGTGCCAACACTTTAATCTAATATTTAAATTCCATCACGTTAACAAGTTAAATTAATTTTTATATGTGAAGATATATTTTGATCGCCGTCTATCTGTCAGTAGAAAATTTTTCATATTATTCAACATTTTTATAAATGCTGCTATATAATATATAAGGTATTCTAATATCGTCCTATGCGTGACCTGACACAGGTCTAAAAAAAATTTATGATCGTGTTTAATTTTGGACGTTGAATGCTTAAGCATCCCAATGCTGTTGTTGTTCTTGTAATGTAAATGAGGGTCAGTTGTATATTTCTTACGTCTTTTTGACAACTATTTCGAAAATAGCGAAGGATTACTTATCAATAATCTTACGTAAGAAAATATAACTGATTATCTGTAATAGTAAATGTTCTATCATCAATTAAGCATTCTCACTTAGGCTAACGAGTTTTGACAAAAAAAGTAACTGTATTCGGCGTACAAAGCTGCCATATTGTAAAAAGTGTTGCCATTCTAACTCGTCGAAGAGTACAAAATTATTTTGTGTATATTTAGAATTAAGAAAAAAATCAGGGAGTTTTTAGTGTAAGGTTGAAAAATTCTTGCCTGGTGCGATAGATTAGTATTTCAAAAGCGGGCAGCGATATATTTGAATTCTTAAAAGTTTCGGTGATGAAATACAACTTTCTCTTTAAAAATTAAGTTTTAGCGTAACAGAGTCTAAAGTTAGATTTTAAAATGGCATTCTAGTTTTAAGAAGCACGAATTTATTTGTTGTTTTGTATTATACTAATAGTTCTGTAGTTATTTACAAACGATTAATATATTTCTAATATATAAATTTATTCCAGTATGTGATTGGCTCCATCCAAAATTATTTATGCATTTCCTTCGCAGCACTGACACTGATGTTTTATTTTTAAGACTATTTTCGTGTATTTAGATAATAAATATGTTTACGTTTGTTTAATTTACGGTGTTGCTAGTTGTAATTTATAAAATGCCAATATTTTCGCTTTGCTCAGTACAATATACAATATTTTGATCTTTGTGTGCATACTTGTTACCATAGATTATATGGCCAGGTACTTTAGGTAGGGTTAAAGTTAGATGCTTATGTACAAAATAAGGTTTAACGTTTTATTGTATAGACACAAATATATGTATCTATCTGATCTTATTCTTGGTGAAAAGTTTCTATTTTGGGCCTAAATTTTCGTTGTAAATTAGATACCTCGTGATGTTGTTCGTTCCGTTGTTAGCTAACGTAAGTGTCTTACCTTTTATTTTGTCTATATTTTACGTTTTACTATATGTTTATTAATTTTCGGCCAGTTCTAGTTGTTTCTTCATGCAATAGTGTAATAGAAAATAGTTTTCGTTGATAAGTTAATTAGTTATCACATACATATTGTAATAGTTAATAATTCAACAATAAAGCTTATTTCTTTGCTTCTGGGGCTGTCTGTCTATGTCTTGAACTTCAATACATCATCATTTTGGATATGAGATCATTTAACACCGTAATTATATATTAATATCATTTAATATTTCCATTTTTAATCTTTTATCAGAAATCTAAACCAGTAAAGTTCCAAGTACTGGTAAATAACAAAAATGTTGTATGTGAGAATGGATGATAAATAATAAATTCAAATATTAATCCCACGCATTTATTTATTATGAAGGACTTTCAAAAATAAAAGACAACAGCCCTCCACCACAATGTACAATAGTTTATCCATTTTGCCACTTTATCTCAATAGTATAAAGCTTATGTCAGTTTTTATAAAATTGTAAATTCACTTTTGAATACGAAAAAAATTGCCAAAGAATCGATTTGATTATACTAATTCTTTGTAATTTCATTTTAATATAATTTAATATAAGTTTATGGATAAGTTACTTTGAACTTTTGATTTTTCAGTCATTCCAATATTTTTTATTTTAAATATTCGGTGCATAAAGAAACCAGTAGTTGTAAATGGAGAATGTAAAAAGTATGATTAGAAATATTATAAAAAAAGTTGATTAGATGTTGGTGATGTTGGAATAACGAAAATAACAAAAAACTGATGGAACGTTGATATGAATTTGTTAGATTAAAATATATTATTACTAGAGTTGTATAAATGGTTTACGATTATTATTAATTTGATACAGAAAATACAAAATGGCGATTGTTACTATAAACGATATGAGAATTTAGTTATAATTTTTGCAATTTCAAAATGTGAGTTTTACAATTTTGAAAAAGAATATATTAAATATGCTCATATACAAAACAAAATTGTTTTATTTCTTTTTTTTTTTATTTATATTCTTTATTAGTGATAATATATAATAATATAATATTTAGTGGGGAACAGTGTCTTAACACTAGGTTCCCTCTGCCTACACTGTTGTGTTTGGGATAAGTCCCAGAGTTTCACTGTTATTAGACATACTACTACAAATTAAAAAATAATTTCGAAGACGATATATAGATTTTCTATTTACAATGAAAGAAAATTATTAATATTCTATATTTGTAGTTAAAATCGTTTCTGTAATACCACTATTGATTATAAAGCGATCTGGATATGGATACATGCGTTTGTCCGACATCAAATAATGAGTGGCGTTGGTTATAAAATCTAAATTAGATTTGGACGCCAAGTACGAGAACATCGCTGGGAATCTCTCTGTACCGCATCTGAAATATAATATGTTTATAAGAATCGAGAAATTAAATATTGGAAACAGAAACAGAACACGCATTTAACATTTACTTTTAAAAAAATATGTTTAATAAGTGACCTGATCCATTCGTTAGGTCTTCACCTTCACTATAATTATATGTTTAAAAATGGTACAGTATCTACGCAAAATTAGGTAGGATTTGTAAGGTTACACTTAAACAGACATTTATGGGCGTAAGAAGCAGGGGAGCCGAGGGGGCCGTGCCTACCCCAGAATAGTCTGGTGCCCACATCAGGTTCCCCGTGTTTCACCTACTGTATGCAGGACAGCACGAAACTTTTTTTTTTATATTTATAGATACTTACAATCTACGTATACCCCAAGAGGCTAGACCCCAGAGGATTCCATCGCTAACCGCTGGCGCACCTGTATCACGCTATGTAACAGACAAATAATAAAGTAATTTAATTAAAATAAAATAACTAGCGACCAACGTGCGGCATCGCCCGCTTAAACGTATTGTTATATTACACCCAATAATTTCATCTAAACCCGTTAAATACTTTTGGCATGAAATTGGAACAAACATCCAACATCACAGACTTACATTTATAATATCAGTAGAATAAATATCCTGCAGTGTTTCGTAATAGTACTTCAAGAAAATCAACATTAAAATTAAAAAAAAAAACCAATAAATAAAAAATAAAATCAGCTTCACGCTGAATCCCGCACACAGCAGGGTAGGCAGAGAGAACCTAGT